>CM034462.1:37891406-37960711 GCA_019925255.1 Litchi chinensis
CAGGGTTTTGCCTTTAACAAACTCTTCAAGACAACTTAATTCTGGAAATCTAGGATCTATTGAAAGGAGAGTTCACTAACAACAAATCTAGGAAATCGCAGATCTCGCACCTGATCAAAATCATTATATCTACTTCTTCAAACTTCCATTTAAAAGAAAGTAACTCAATTCAAATGCAACTGCTTTTGCCACAAAGACTGACAAAGACAAGTTACTGCCTCCACTAATCCTTCTTGAGTAGCCAACCTTATCAAACATCATTTACAGAGATCTCTCAAAAGGCAAACAAGTACAAAAACAATTACCCACATATCATAACAATTTTTTCGAACAACCTAAATCCTCAAATTGCAAAAAGAACACTTTAAATTAACCCAAATCTTTCAAACAACCATTCAACATAAAGGAGAAATCAATTTTGCATCTACACACATGCATAGTAACACAAATAACATACCAAGCAAAAACCGCACATATATCCAACAAAGTGGACACAAAAATCAAAATTCACAATGAAGATTGCAAGTGCAAATAACAATCACAAATATGGACTTAAAACACCAAACTTTACAGCAAAGACAACCAATCGTATCAACCTAATTCAGTAACAAATGTTCAAGAAGTGCACCGCTTTAAAGCATTTGTAGCAATTGTAACAAAAACAACTAGTACCTGAAAAACAGCAAAACAAAACAGAAACTTGCGTTAGATAACATCAAATAAGACTTAAAAAGTTCAATTTGATCTTTTTAAGTAAAATAAAATCAGTATCAGCCTGAACCACCCTTCAAAAAAAAAAAAAGACTAAAATGCTTTCTAAATGACGGCTTGAAAACGTCAACTGTGTACCTTCGTAAAAGGTGGTGTTCAGTGGTGGCTTGATATGGAAGTGAAATGAGAAAATTATAGAAGTGATGGCCAGGAGGAATAGAGTGAACCAGTCAGGACAGAGGCTGTATATCTTAAATTGGATATCTTTCAATTAATATAATTGTTAATATTTAGAATATTATCTACTGTCAATTAATTTTACATTTACATTTCATTAAAAAATGTAAAAATGTAAAAATATAATAAATATTTAGAATCTAGATAGGGTTTTGTTCTGTCATTTCATATGTGCGTATATTACAAGCACATTTGAGGTGTTTTTTTTTTGTTTTTAATTTCTAATTATCGGACTAAATATTTGGATAAATGTGAAACTAACCATAATCTCTCCATCAAACTTAATAGTGAGTATTCATGGTCCACCAAACATATCTTACAAGTTTTTCGTGGATGGTTTTTTTTTTTTTTTTTTATAAAGTAGTTGTCTCTCGACAAATAAAGATATATATCCTGATTATGTAACTATTGATTGATATTGATAGTTAGCAACAAGCTTCTTACTCATTCAATATTAACTTTCAAAAACATAAATTTAGGAAAAAAGGTTATAGAATCTTCTTCATGAAGTAAGAAATATTTGGAATTTTTTATATTTCAATCGCAACCTAGAATAAATACTAAAATGATAACAATAAGTTACTTTAATCATGATTCATCAAGTCATAGATAATAGTCAAAAATCTTATCACGATCATCTGCTAATTCATAATTCATTGTTAAAAATCTTACTCTTGTAATTGATTTAGATAAGAGAATTCCCATATACGTTTGGAATCATGTCTGAATCTCCATATGCACACTATGACACACATAATGTTTTAGAGTGCATATTTGTAGTCTATAAATTTTGGTATCTAAGTCACCAACTAAAAGAATTTTTTTTTTTTTTTTTTTTGAAATAAACTAAATGAATGTTTTATCTAAAGCAATACCAAAAAGTTAGGCTACAAAAAAGTCTTTTTTCCCATAGTTGACTAAAATAACGCTACAAAAAAGTCCTTTTTCCCATAGTTGACTAAAATAAGTACTAGAACGAATTATTTTGATCATGATCCCTTAGGAATGGCAATTAACTTATTGTCACCGTTTTAGCATTTATTTAGTCAAAGTATGGATATGAAGGGATTGTTTGTTTTTTACATTTAACACTTAATGGTACTGAATTAGGTCAATTAAGAATTTTTGTTTGTTTTTTTAAGTGGTCAAACCACTTAAAACAACTCAAAAACCATTGAAAAAAAAAAGTTACATTTTCTAACTTTTCACTGAATACAAAATCATTGAATGATTTTATAAATATATTATTATAAGTTTATCCTTCTCAAAATAACATATTTTCAAGTTTGTCTTAGTTTTATATTATATAAATTTCTTTTAATGCTTTAACAAACAACATTAAAAAATAAAAATCTTAAACATCTCAACATCAAATTTTCCTATAGTTGAATTACTATATTTCTTCAATCAAATTTTGGTAAGAATCTTTATTGATTTTCTTTATTATAGTACAAAATATATATTACTTTACAATTTCAATTTTTATTGTAGTAGTAATTCAATTTAAGACAATTTTGTTTATTTTTATTTGAATATATAAATTTAATTAACTTTACTATAATAATTCATCTTATTTTAATTATGAATCAAAATATTATATATATATATATATAAGTTACAATTTCAACTTTTATTGTAATAGTAATTCAATTTAAGACTATTTTGTTTATTTTTATTTGAATATATAAATTTAATTGACTCTACTATAATAATTTTTATTTAATTATGAATAAAATATTATATGTGTAAGTGTTTTAATATTTATTAAATAATTTATTGTAATTGTTTATATCATATTAAATAAAATTACTTAACAATTAATAGTAAAAGGATATAAATATCAAAATATTAGTATTCAGATAATTTTAACTTTAAAAATAAACAAGATTATTATACATTCATAGGTAAGGAAAAAAAAAACAAATATGTTTATTAAATTTCATATTTCAGTCATTATTCAGTCTTCAGTCTTCAGCAACACTATTCAATTTTCAGACGAAAAAACAAACGACCCCGAAAACTTTTAGTTTTAACTTGGAGTAAGTTTAACTTCATTCTACTCCAACTAAAGAATTTGTGACCCAACTTTACATATTGTACTTACTGGTTTAAGTAGGTAATAAAATTGTTTAATTATAATATGCACTACAAAAGAGTGTGTAATGCCATCCATGATCGATTTTATTATTTGACTCATTTATGGACATGTGTCTAAAAGTGACTTTGATGGTTTTATCTTATTGATAGCATTGGTGTTTATTGTTTCGAGAGTACATCATAAGACAACGCTTGTTTCCATTAATTGTCTAAACTAGCTAGTGAATGTAGTAATTTCGCAACACTAACAAGTAGATGGTAAATGAATATTTGAAACTATATATTTATGTCAAATTAAATTCAAACCTTTTCAAGAATAAAACTGGTATGATAAAAGCAGTGCAATATTATGCCAATTTGACTTGTAAAATTGAATTTCTTCATCAGATTTTGCAAGCTACACTTACATATTAATTGCTTGTCCAATGATTTAAACTGAAAACATTTATAACTACTTAACGAAGAAACGTGCAGAGGGCCAATTCTTTAGACTACTGGTTAATATTCCTTTGGGGAACATATCTAGAGCATAAATTGCACGTAGAACCATTCTAGAGCACAGAAATGTTGAATGAAAAAGACACAAGCAATCCGACATTGACATTTATGAGAATTTAAAAGTAATATGAAAGACACAACATGAGTCAAGTTCTCTTACTTTCTTATTAATCTCTTGCTGATTAGCAACTGTATACTGTTATCTCTAAAGAAACCAAACATTCTCAGCAAGGCAAATTACTGCAACAGCTAATTATTTTACTATGGCTAAAGTCAGTTCTTTACAATGAATGCAATTGAATGTGCTGCCATATCTCAAAAAATAAACCAAAACAGATTCTCTCCTAATTTTACTCCTAAATTACCTCTTAGTCATTAGGAAGAATTTCTTCTTCATATCAAGCTACTACCTTTTTTTATTTATGCTAATCTCTTGTGTAAATATTGCTATACATTCTCCTTTGTACTATTTATACAATCAAGGAATGTGAATTGTAATTTTTTATTGAATATTGTTATGGTATTAGAGCCATTCAACCGACAAACAAAAAAAAAAAAAAAATTCCCATAGCCTATTCAATTTCAGTTCCGACTATATCTCCCGTTATTATCACCAAAACCACCGCTGAACCCAAACTCACTCTCTCCACCAATGTTCCAATCTTATCTCCTTAAAACTAGATAGCTCTAACTACCTGCTTTGGCAATCACAAATGGAGCTATTAATTCAAAGTATTGACATGGCACACCATTGGTTGAAGGCAGTGAACCAATGAAAGAGATAATAAAGGATGAAGGAACGAGTGAGGCAAATCCGAATTACATCCAATAGGCAAAGAACAACAACCTATTAACAGCTTGGCTATTGAGAAACATCGAGATAGAGGTATTGGTTACTTTAGAAAATACAAAATCAACTTTCTAGATATGGAAATCTATTGAAGAGCAAATTCTTCCCACTATTGTTGAAGAAGAAATGATCTTAAATAAAACATTAATGTCTCTAAAAAAGGGTAATCTTTCTCTTGATGAATACTTTAAGAAATTCAAAAGTCTCTATGATAGTCTTGTAGCAATCAAAAAGCCTGTAAATGAAACTAGCAAGGTGTTCTAACTAGCTAGGGGCCTTGGACCTAGATACAAGGATTTCTAAATGGTTGTGCTCACCAAGCCACCTTTTCCTACATATAATCAATTTGTGATATTGATATCTTTATAAGCTCATGAACAAACGCTTAATTTCAATGATGAAGAAAAAGGAAGTATGCCACACCATGACCAAGCCTTTGTCGAACATCGAGGATGAGGAAGGGTTCATGGTAGAGGTAGGTTTAGTTCCTAAGGGAGAGGATTTAATCCAGTCGCAAGGCATGACTCTAATCCTCCTCCACACTCAAATCACCATGGAGGCAATAACGAGTAGAGAATAAACAATACCAATGGAAACAACGTCAATTGGAAGAGAAGTGGTCAAATTAATCATCAACAAGAAAAAGAAAGTACAGTAATTTGCCAAATATGTGGAAAGTTCAATCATATTACTCTTAAGTGTTGCAATCGGTTTGATCACTCCTTGCAACCAACGGATCACCTTCAGAAAGCACTAGCTACAATGAACTTGAAAAGTGACAATGATTCAAATTTATATGCTAACTTTGGAGCAACCACACATATGTTGAAAGATCTAGGTAAACTCTCTAAGGTTATGCATTATATAGGTAATGGAACAATTTTTGCTAGCAATGGTGAAAGTTTAAATATTTTTCATATTGGTGAAGGAAAAATTGAAACTAAAAATGGAGTACTAGTTCTTAAAAATGTTTTGATTGTCCCAAAAATTAAAAGGAACCTTATTTCTATGGGACAATTAGCTTGTGATAATGCTTGCACTGTTGAGTTTACTGCTAACAATTTTTTCGTTAAGTCTCAACACGCCAAATAATTGCTAAAGGTCACAAGCATGGAGGATTGTTTTCACTAGATTAAACTAAGCACCAAGCTTTGTCTGTTTTCAAGAAACAAGCACCACAAAGCATTTGGCACAAGTGAATGGGACATCCCCATTCAAAAATTTTAAAGTTTTTGTATTTAAAGAATTTAATTGATGTTTCTAGTTGGAAAAAACCAAAATCGGTTTGTATGAGCTGTTAAATGGGAAAAAGCTACAAAATCTTTTTCATTTCATTCAATAATATCTTAAATTTTCCTTTAGATAAATTATATTGTGATTTATGGGGTCCAGCAACAATTTTATCTTGTCAACAATTTAAATACTATGTTGTTATTGTTGATGATTACACTAGATGCACATGGTTTTTTCCTTTAAAGGGAAAATCCAATTTCTTTGAAATTTTTCTAAAGTTTCAAAAACAAGTAGAAAATCAACTTGAAAAGAAAACTAAAATTTTTCAAAGTGATGATGGACGTGAATTTACGTCAATTGAGTTTGAAAACCATTTAACTCGTTGTGGCATTCATCACCAATTCTCTTGTCCAAATACTCTTGAGCAAAACGATGTAGTCAAAAGGAAACATCATCACATTATAGAAACGGGCCTTACTTTATTATTTCAAGCAAACATTCCCTTAAAATATTGGGTTGACACTTTTCTCACAGTAGTATTTTTGATAAATCACATGCCATCCACAACTCTCAACATAGAAACACCATTTTTTAAATTGTTTAACCGTAACCCAGATTATAAGAGTTTGAGAATCTTTGAATGCAGCTGTTTTCCATATTTGAGAGATTATGAGAAAAATAAATTTGCAAAAAATACATATCCTTGTATTTTCCTAGGACACAGCCCTATTCGTAAGAGTTATAGATGTCTTGATCTTTTAACTAATATAATTTAGCTTTCACGACATGTTGTTTTTGATGAAAATTTCTTTCCTTGCGCTCCTCATGAAGAGTCAATTTTTCTAGAAAATTTAGATATTACAACATTCCTAGATTCCGATGCATGGATTATCAAGGAAAACATCATTGGCTCTATAATTTAAAAAGGGGACACACAAGAGTCCAATGAAAGTCAAGAAAGTGATGCTTAGATTCTAAAAGGAAGACCTTATACCACATGTAATGAAAAAAAAATACCAATCTATAAGAAAATGGTGTAGTGTCACTAAAAAATAATGATGTCCAATCAGGTCCTTAAACCCAATGAGCAAACACAGCATCACCTACTCAATCAAGTGACAGCCCGTCGAACCTACCAGATGCTCCAAAAAATGACATAACACTTCAGCTTGCATCGAAGTTCCATGAGTCTGATCCATTAAGCAAGGAACCTCCAACTTGTAGCAACAACAACTCTAAATTACTAAACCATCAATTTATCAATGATTTACCTAATTTAAGTGACAAACTAAGCATTGATCTTAACAGTTCTAGTGTAGATCCAAGTCAAAATTCAAAAGACACACATATGGTCACTAGATCCAAATCTTGCAAAAGAAATTCAATAACTTCGAGACAAAAAGACTCATACAACATTCATCTCAACTAGTGACATAGCAATTCCAAAATCATGCAAAAGTGCTCTAGTGCCTAGACCAGCAATGAAACAATAAAATTCAAGCCCCCATTGGCAAGAAGCAATGAAACAAGAAATTCAAGTCTTATATGAAAATCACACATGAACTCTAATGCCTAGACCAACAAACACCAATGTAGTTGCTTCAAAATGGATTTTCTGTATTAAATTCAAAGAGGATGGATCAATAGAACGATATAAAGCTCACCTAGTTACTCAAGGGTACACACAAGTGAAAGACTTAGATTATGAAAAGGCTTATAGTTTGATTGTAAAAGCTATAACCATTCGTTTGGTACTTGTTGCTGTCACATCAAATTGGAAAACGAGACAACTCAATGTTAAGAATGTCTTCCTTCATGGTCACCTAAACGAAACTGTGTACATGGAACAACCGTCGAGATTTAAGGATCCAAAACTCCCAAACTTTGTGTGCAAACTAAACAAATCCCTTTATAGACTCAAACAAGCACCACATGCTTAGTTTGATCGATTATCAGAATTTCAAATTCACATTAGTTTTGTTTGTAGCAAGGTAGACCCATCGTTGTTTATTCTATGCAAAAATGATATCATTATACTCATGCTAAATCATGTTGATGATATTATGCTTACAAGAAACAATGAAGAATCTATATAGGATCTCATCAACAAATTTAGCTCAGAATTTGCACTAAAGGATCTAGGGGAACTACATTACTTTCTTGGCCTAGAAGTTCAACACTTTCCAAGAGGCATTACCCTCTCACAAAGCAAATACACCAAAGATCTTCTCAATCATGGAAAGCTGCTAGAAAGTGTGCACTGCAATACACCAATGGCCTTAAAACTACAATCGACACCTCAAGACTCCAAGCCCTATTGTAGCAAAAGAATATTGAAGTTTAGTGGGTGCCTCTAATACTTGACCTATACCTATCCTGACATAGTCCAAGTAGTCAATAAAGCATGCCAAAACCTTTAAGATCTAATAGAAAGAGACATGAAAAAAGTCAAAATAATACTCCACTATCTTAAGGGAACAATGCACTTTGGAATAAAATTTCTTGCCCAAAGTCTACTAAAGTTATATGGGCTCTGTGATGCAAATTAGGTAGGGTGTCCCAACACTAAAAGAAGCACTACTGGATATTGCTTCTATCTAGGAGCTAACTACATCTCTTGGTCATTAAAAAAGCAACCAACAGTTTCACAATCAAGTTCTGAAGCAGAATATAGATCAATGGCATCTACAACAGCAGAACTAGTTTGGGTAACCTTTCTACTTAGAGATATTGGAATTAAACCTCACGAACTACCTCAATTATTCTGTGACAACAAGAGTGCACTCTTCATGACAATAAATCTAGTCTTTCATGCATGCAAAAAACACATAAAAATTGATTATCACTTTGTGCGTGAAAAAGTCACAATCAGTGCCTTAATAACCCGGTACATCTCATCCTCTCATCAGATTGCAAATATCTTCACAAAGCCATTATCAAAACTTTCTTTTTGTCAATTTCCTCCAGCTTGAAAAAGGGTGAAAGAAACCAAACGTTCTCAATAAGTCAAATTACTGCAACAGCTAATGATTATACTATGGCAAAAGTCAATTCTTTACAATTAATGCAATTACATGTGTTGTCATATCTCAAAGAATAAGCCAAAACAGATTCTCTCCTAATTCCACTCCTAGATTACCTCATAGCCGTTAGGAAGAATTTCTTCCTCATATCAAGCTCCTATCTTTTTTTATTTATGCTAATCTCTTGTGTAAATATTGTTATATATACTCCTTTATACTATTCATAAAATCAAGGAATGTGAATTGTAATTTTTCTTTGAATATTCTTAATCTCTACAACACAAAATGTGTATTAAAATCCAAGTTTCAAAAAAAAAAAAAAAAGGTAAAACAAAAATCTTCTCTACTATTCTATAACTTTTCTAACTATATACATCAGTGGGCCAAGCACACCTTCTTTTTCTCTATAAACATTATTATTTTTCTCTAAAAAGGCTCGTTGAATACAACTAGGTTTTATCCTTTTAAAGTGAATCAACACAATGCCCTAATCTCAATTGGGTTAAGCCAATAGCAAGATTGACAGACCTTTGAACTTCGATGCTCTAATTTAAAACCCAATCAAAGTCATCTCATGACACACTAGTATTTGTTTAAATTAACTTTGAACTATTCCACTAAAATTTTAAAATTGTACTCTTGTAATTCATATAATCATATAAAGCCTATTTTAATTAAACTATAAGTTAAAATTGGACTTGTTGTTAGAGCAATTCTAACCACACAATTAACCCCTTACATGATGCTTGTAATTAAACATATGTTCCTAACATCCAAAAAAATTAAATCTCCAAATTATTGAGCTTTTTACCATTAGATTTCATGGTCTCACTCTATGATAATTCAAAAGAAATCGTCAATGAATGTAGGTTCATTATTTGCTCAAATTTAAGATTTAACTATGTTTATTAAAGCTTCAATAGGTCCTTAGCAAATCACTTTGGTTATAACATATCATAACTCATATGAGTTTTGTTCAATGTATATCTTTTATACGCTAACTTTCTTCACTCAAAATCTCCACTTCAATGGACAAGATAAATCATTCAATATAGAAAAAGGAAAGCTAAGGGTTTCTTCTTTTAGTACTTTTATCACTTAATGAGTCTGAATTAAATTCATTAAGTTCATTAAATTATTATTATTTTTTTAAGTAGTTAAACCACTTAAAACTACTCAAAAATCACTGAAAAAAATTACAATTATGACTTTTATTTGAATATCAAATTACTTAATAATTTTTAAAATATATTATTCATAATACTTTTAATGATATAACAAACATGATTGATTATTCTTGTTTAATTTTAGTAGAAAATATATATTACCTTACAATTTAAACTTTCGTTGCAATAGTAATTCAACTTAATACTATTTTGCTTATTTTTATTTAAATATATAAATTTAATTACTCTGCTATAATAATTAATCAAATTTTAATCATGAATAAAAGTATTATTAATATATACATAAAAGTGTTTTAATTTTGTTAAATAATTTATTTGTAATTGTTTGTATCATATTAAATAAAATTACATAACAACTAACAGTAAAATGATATAAATGTCAAAATACTAGTTTTCAAATAATTTTAACTTTAAAAAAAAAAAAAAAAAAAAAAGATTATGTACATTTAGAAGTAAAAATATATATATTTAGATTTCAATCACTATTTAGTCTTCAATAACTTTTAATATTTTTCAATCTTGAAACAAAAAAAATAAATAAATAAACAACTCTTAAGTTTTTTTTTTTTTTAAACTATTATAACTAAATTGGGGATGTAGGGAAGAGAGACATAACTCTAATTCACAACCTCTATAGTGTAAGTGCGAAGCCTTACTACTGGATCAAACTCAATCTTGTCTATAAAATATCAATTTCATAAACAATTAACAAATATATATTTATCAATAACTTCGACTTATATCTTTCTATATTGGCATCTCATGTTTACACGTAAGTCATGCACATTGTAAACAAGGCTGTGTGATATATGCTCAAATATGTAACTGATAACAATTTTATTAAATCAGAAAATTGTGATCACAACTCAAGCTTTAATTAGGGACACAAATGTAACATTTCATTGCCAAGTCAATAATTTATAGTTCAAACTTTATTTTACTCGCGAATTTTGCCAACTCTGAAGTTCTAGTAAGGTTTGGGCAGAGATGCTGGACCAATTCGATCAGGCGGTATGGTTTGCAGGGGCTTAACAGCCAGAGGCTCATCCATGCCCATGTTATCATTCTTTAACTTCTTCCTTTGAGTCTTGTACCATTGCGATGGATTGTGAACTCCATTAATGACAGTCGGGAGATTCTCAAATGGCGGACAAGGTGACTTCGGGGTGTTTAATCCTGCAGGATGCATTGCCTCCGCTGAGACAAAATTTGGTATTCCACGGTTGCTAGTTGGAGATGAGAAAAGCACTTGGTTTCCAACTGTTTTTAACTGGCTGGTGGGCTTTGATGCATTTGATGTAGAAGCATCCTGTACCTGTTTTCCTTTAGAGGCTTCCAGTGGAGCATAGCGCGTTAAAACAGGCAGTGTATTGCTAGCAACAGTTCCCCTAGTTTGTAAATTAACAGGCTGCAGAACAGGAGGCATAACATCGTTTTTTGGCACAGGATGCGTAGGTAGGGTTGGTCCTGGAGGCAGATGTCTCGCTCTTGAGGCCAGCAATATTCTGGGAATCTGACTTCTGTTGGAATTGACATGTTGCTCATTCCTCTCCCTGGATCCAGGACTATGGACATCGACCTGATTCAAATGATTCACTGGTAAGGGAACTTCGTTTCGTCTAATCATTGCCACATTTGGGGCCACATCATTGTCTGCAGCAACAGGAACGGAACGACCTGTCTTGAAAACAACACCCCTCAGAGTGTTATCAGAGTTGCCAATCCGAACAGTGAGCAAATATCCGTCGTCAAGTATTGTATCTATAACACCATGAACTACTTGGCCCACCGCGATTTCATTTTCATTCACTTGACGGGGCTGATTACCACTGAAGCGTGCAAAGCCAGTTAGGATAGGAGCATTCTCCTGACGCTGTAAATTATGAACCCTCGGGACAGCATTCTCCTCGTGATTAACATTTGGTCTCAGATACTTTCTTGGATGACTAGGTTCGCGCTTCACGGGAAAGAATTCCACAGTAAGAGGCTTCTCTTCCTGATTGTCTTCGTCCATTTTCAGTATAATGTTCGTTTCTCACAAGATCTTAGATGGTTTCCCCTCCCTGTAGCCAAATACGCGGTTAAGCCTTAATTCAAACAAGCAAACAAAGATACAACTAAATTTAGACAACTTTTTAAATATATAAACTTACGGTGCTTTTCAACTCACAAGATAGCTTGTTATAAAGTGTTTAGATCTTTTCAATTCTTCCATATCTAATTTAGTTGCTGTATCATTCACCTATGATCTCATGAATGTATTTTTTAAATCTATGAATGACAGCAATGACTGCATCATAAACAAATACTTTAATTCGTGTGCATCACTTGCTCCAAACTTGCATGTAGCTTCATGACGGTATTGAAATCACATAGACATTAACCAAAATCCAATATAACCATCATATATCACACCTTAGCAGTAAGTTATAATACAGTCATACTCACTTTTTCTGACAAGAAATTTTGGTAGGTTTACTTTTTATTTTTCTATCAAAATTAGCGTCTGTTTGATCATGTTGTAATATCACTGTGAAACCAAATTTGTTTTAGCCTTATTGAAAGTTCCTAAGGTCACTGACATATCAATGAATGTGATTAATGCTGTAGAACAAGACTTTCATTTTAATATGACACCGACAAAAGTAACATTAAAGTTGAAAATAATTATCAAGTACGGGGATCTCGATTTTTTAAAATTTTATCTTTAATGAAATATTCTTTAAAACAAAATCCCGAGAGTTCAAGATTAAACACCTGACAGAGACAACTATTAAGCTACTTTTTGTTTTAATAATTAAAAACACGTTAAAATAAAGTATATTTGTTAATAATTATCAGAGGTGGGAAACCAAATTCTCAGGATTTTGCAATTAATTAACAAAGTCTTTAAGACAAAATCCGGAAATTTAGGATTTAACACCCGAGAGAAGAGTGCACAAACGACTTAATCGCGGAAATCCTGGATCTTACACTTGGTCAAATTCCAATGCTCTACTCTTCAATTTCCATTTAAAGGAAACTAAACTCAATTCAAAAGCAACTGTTTTACTACAAAGACAAGTTTCTGCCCCCAGCAACCCTCACCAACCTAATCAGACATTTTTTCAAAGATCTCTCAAAACGCAAACAAGCTACAAAAGCCATTACCTAGAAATCATAACAATTTTTTCACAAAACCCATAAATCCTCAAATTGTAAAACAAACATTTAAAACCAAATATCTCAAACAACCATTCAACACAATAAAGCAATGCATTTTACATCTAGCACATGCATAGTAACACAAACAACATACCAAGCGAAAAACATACATATATCCATGAAAATGAACACCAAAATCGTACTTCAAAAGTCTAAGATGCCAAACACAAACAACAATCACCAAAAAAAAAAAAAAAACTTAAAACGCCAAACTTTACAACGAATTCAAACAATTGTATCAACTTAATTTACTAACGGAAGTTCAAGAAGTGGACCTCTTTATAGCATTTGTAGCAATTGTAACAATAACAAGTACCTGAAAAACAACCAAACAAAACAGAAACTTGAGTTAGATAACATCAAACGTACAAGACTTAAAAGTTCATGGTTTGATCTTTGTAAGCAAAATAAAACCAGTATCAGCCTCTCAAACCACCCATCTGAAAAATAATGATAATAATAATAATAACAACTTGAAAGTGAAGACATCGACTGAGTACCTCTTGTGGACAGTGGTGGGTTGACGAGAAATTGAAATGAGAAAATTAGTATAAGTGACTGAGGCAGAATAGAGTGAACCAGCCTGGCCTGACGCTCTATATTTGACATTGCAGCATCCTTCATTGATTATAATTGTTAATTTAGAATATTATTTATATTATTTATTGCTACCTATTTTCACATTCTATATTGGATTAGAAAATAAAAAAATATACTAAATAAGTAGAATCTAGTTATGGATTTTATTCTGGCAGATATGATTTCCAACATATGCCTATGTTACATTCTCATTTTGAGGAGTTTCTTTCTTTTATGTTTTATGTAAATATATTCTAATTGATCAAGTAGATAAGTGGATTATGTAAGTTGTAAAGTTCATAAATTGATGTCTTTACTCATTTGATTGTAATATTGTAAGAATTTCACACATTTTTCCATACATAATTCATTTATTATAATTGAACATTACGTATGATCAAATATATATATATATATATATATATATATATATATATATACACACGATACGTATGTTTACTGATGTTTTTCCCGTTCTTGATCTTGTACTTAGTAATCGAACATAATATGGGATTGTGGATTTTGGAGGTGGACAGTTGTCAACATGTGGACTTACCACGTGTGTTGGTGGTGATCTGGATTATGTAATTGCGTTGTCATCACGTAGCGAGAAAGGAAGTACAGATTTTGAGTTCTCTTTGTACTTTCCAGATTTTTCTATTTTACTTTTCGTAGTTTCTGGCAGACTGAGTACAATGATGAACATAATCGTACGTTAACTGGAACATATGACCGTGCATTGTTCCAAATTCATCGATCAACAAGAGGATACACAGGATTAAGAGGAAACAAATTGTGCTAGTTATGATTTGTTTGACAAGTTGGTTCTAGTTTTGATATGTGTGGTGTTTAGAGTAGACTTTCGATAACACATAGGCTATGTTTATGTTTAGAATATCGGATTTGAAATAGATTTAAGATTCAAAATATTTTAAACTCTTAAATCTTATATTTGAAAAACAATTGAAGAGCAAAAGGTTTGGAATTCCAAACATCCCAAACTCTCTCCATTCCCAATCGATTAGGAATCCTCATTGTCAACCTTTTTGGTGGGTTTTGGTAGGAATGAGATTTCTCATTTCTTATCTTCTTTCTCTTTTCTCACACTTCCATCTATCTCTCTTTCTCTCATCTTCTCTCATTCGCTCATCACATCTCCGTGGAATTAGAGCACTTGCTACACTCTCTCTTTCCTTTATTTTATTTTTTTTTTAATGAGTTTGGAGGAACCCGGAACCAAAACCAAAACCCCTTTTCTTTTTTCTTTTTTTTAAGTTTATGTTTTATATTGATGGATGTTGTTGTTATTAATGTTGTTGATGATGTTGATGTTATTATTGTTGTAGGAGAAGATGATATTGATGAACTTGATTAATGATGTTGATGACCTGTGAATTGAAGATGCTGAAGACAGTGAGTTCATGATCAACAAGTTGTTTGTTTTTTTTCCAGATTTTTTATAAAATCAATTTTATATAATAATGAATTTAAATTAATTTTATTCTAATCAATCTTAACTTATATCAAACATAATATAGTATAATTTTAATCCAATCTCAAGTTCTACTAAATATGGGATAGTAATTCTCTGTCCAATCTATTTTATTTCAATTCATTTCATTCCAATCCAATTCAATCTAATTCATTTCATTTTATTCCAATCTTGCATACCGAACGTAATCGTAATTGTTTTGTTTAACTTGGAACACATGAATGTTAAGATTTAATAATTTATTATATCCACCTAAGTTATCATGCCCGAAGTGATCTATTGTTGTCTTTTGAGCATTTATTATTGTCAATTGTTTTTTCTTTTTTATTTTATTTTTTTTTTTTAAAAAAACATATCAATTGTTTATCATGCTCGAAGTAATCTATTGTTGTCTTTTGAGCATTTATTAATTTACAGTCAATTGTGGGAAAAACAGACTTTCCAGGTTTGATTTTCTTACTCTAAAGAAAAGATCGTGTGAGCTACATTTTTATTTTTTATTTAAGTGTGTTTTGCATTCATTTTAGTGGGCTGTGGGCGTCATCTATTACCCACGTTTATAAATTATAAAAATATAAGTATTTTGCTAACTTATTAATTGGATAATCTTATATAAACCATTTTCTTCAAAACCAACCATTGAATTGGTTATAATAAATCACGCGTTTTATTTGCTGCATATTCTATGTGTGCAAGTTGAAACAGGATTTTAAACAGGTATTGAAAATTCCTTATCTAGGTGAATTTACCAAAAAAGTAATGATTAAAGTAATTTATTATTATTTTAAAAAAGGCAATTTATTATTATCGGCTTAGCATTCATTATACTCATGAACAAAAAAGACTTTTTAAGTTTATTTTTCTCATTTTGAATGAAAGGTTCCAATGTCCTAACTTTTCTTATTGATTTAAGTTGGTTTCACATTCATTTTGTGGTTGATGAACATTAAAAAACTATAATTATATAATAATCCGTCGTTAAATCTGTCACATAGTATACATACATAGGGAAGCTGAAACAAGATGTTAGAACTAAATCGAAATTCCCTTAAAATCTGTCTGCAACAAAGTTAAGATTTGAAAATTAATTATAGGATAATAATGATTAGTTAGAAAGGTCATGACTAATTCTTGAATCTTATCGTTGTGGTGGATTGATTTTGATAAGGGTATCTTGGCATTGGTTCTAGAACTTTGTTTCAAACATATACATATAGAGTGTAGACTATGATACACACATAATATTATTGTTCATCGAAGTTGATATTATGCGTTACCTGCTAAACAGATGCGGAACTCAACCAATAAGGAAAGTTAGTTTATAAAACTTTTATTTGGAGTACAAAATTAATTTGAAAAGTCTTTATTTTTTAATCATTGAATAAATAATAAAATAATAACTACAAGTTGTTTCAGTCATGTTACACCAAAAAAGTCATAAATAATTGTCAAACTTACGCTTGTCATGAATTGATTTAGATAAGAGGAGCCCGTGTTGGAATGGATTCTTAGTTCAATCTCATATGCCCATGTGATATATATCGTGAAATAGTACAAATTTATGGATTATAAACTTCAATGGCACATAGCACTAAATGAATGCCAAATTAATATCATTATTCTTTCCCCCTTCCCCCCCCCCCCCCCCCCCCCCCCCAAAAAAAAAAAAAAAGTAAATATTTGGATTGGATTTTCATATAATTTTTTGAATCTGCCAATTATAATTTTTTTAGTATACATACATATTAGGGAGAAAATTTCCACCTGTGGGAAAATTACTCTCAACTCAAGATCATTGGTACAGATCAAACCATAAATATCTAAGTAAAATGGGTCAAACTCTATAGAGTGAATGTCACTGCACCAAATAGCCTTTCGCTTGAATCTATCAATTTGTTTTGCTATAGTTGTTCTTTTACTTTTACTATAAAAATAGATATCATGCACAAATTAATATCATTATTTTAATTCATAGCCAAAATAGAGAGTGCAAAAGTCGACAGCTCTTGAATTCATATATGTGTTTTTGTATTGTGTCTGAAAAAAAAAAAAAAAAAATCCACACCTCCTGGTTGCTCCTTGAACTTATATAATGTTTTCTTACTCTGTATAAATGGAGCGAATAATAGTCCGCTTGTCTTCTCTGATTTGCTTGCACAGGTAATTTTCCATGCTAACCATGGAATTAATTTGTTTCAAGAACAACCACGTTGGGAATTCACTTGAAAATGAACCCATCTTTATTAGAATGGCAAGGTTTGATTCATATATTTATCCAGCCACTCAACTCATTTCAAAGACATTAAAAATTAAATATGTGGTCAAAAAATTATATTCTAATATCCGATCACATCGAAAGTGAATTTTTAATTTAAAATGATATATTTGAAAGAAAAAACAGGATTTTTTTTCTTTTAATTTGTAACTACCCTGAATTAGAAAGACGTACTAGTACTGGTAATGTACCATCACCTTGACTTATTAAATACTAAAACTATACGATATTAAGTACAAGGCTTCTTTATATAAAAGTTAAAAGATTATTCATCTAGAGAATTAACAGTCTGATACAGCAGTTGTGCTGCCAATATACAAAATGGGATTCAACAATGATTATTGTTGAGTTTAAGCAGGGACTAAAGACCACAAAGAAGAGGTTACTTATCTATAATTTAGAGGAACTAGTTTAATCTGTACCTTCCTATAGAAGAGGCTTTTGAGGCTCTGGGAGGTTCTTGACATATATGTCATGCATCAATTTTACGTAGTCATCGATCTTGTCAGCAGTCCAGTCACTGGTGCTTATAGGAGGAAGATACTTCACGCTTATTGGTGCAGGACGGACATGTAAGCTGCCCTTCCTCCATGCTCGATGAGTACCGGAAAGGACTATTGGAACTATTGGAAGACGGGATTGCAGTGCCAAATGAACAAAACCCTGAAATGAAACCATAAAGCATAAATAAGAGAAGGAAGGAAGAGCTATAGATCAAGCGTATATACAAAGTTTACGCTATATATATACTAGCAATGAAAGAGACAGACTGATGATAAAGCCATAGTGCCTAATGAGATACAGCATTATGCCTCGTGTTTGTTCTTTTATTATACCTGCAATACAATGATATATATATATATATATATATATATATATCATCCACATGATGTCTTCCTCGACTTTTCAGCAAAAAGTCATGGAAACAAAAATTTTGCCAATGTTTAATTCAACACAAGATCTGCATCCAATTCGGTGCACAAGACAACAGTTAAATTTGATGATCCTAGCAGGCTGCTGAGGAACTCTATGACTAACTATTCTCAGTAGTCAGTCCTAAAACAAAACTCGAACGAGAGGCATATAATATGGCCCCCATGATTATTATATCAATCTGCTGAATATTTTATGCATACATTTTAACGTATATGCAGAATATTATACGAACGTCACCTTTTTAAAGGGAAGTAATTGTCCGTTTTTGGATCTGGTGCCCTCAGGAAAAATTATCAAAGATAGGTTGTTATTCACAATTGCCTGAGCTGCCTGAACATAAGAAGAGGCACAAGTTAGGCATAAAAGAAATGCCAAACAGACGGTGCAGCAGCTATGCAGGGAAGACAAAATGACACCTCTTTCATAGATCGAATGGCTGCAACAGGGTTGGAGCGGTCTATGCGGATATGTTTGGCTAAAACATAGAGTTGTCCAAACAGAGGGTACCATATGATCTGCGCAAAATCAAATTTTCACTTATTAGTGCAACTCAAGTTCTGAGTCTATATATTCGTTCTAGTGTACTTAATAAACTAGCATTAGACAGTATTTATGGTTAAAAGCGCGTACTTAACATGTTCATTTCCACCACATAATTTCGCAGAAGCATAGATGTAACTAATTAATCTGGAGGCATTCAGGAACCACACAAATCAAAGAAAAAAAAATTTAATGGTTAATCTTAAAGCATTCATGATACATCCTTCTTTGCAATGCCAACAGTGCCAGTGGGAATCAACCACATTATGAGGAAGATGTCTATAGGAGATGCGTGATTACTGATATATATTGCCCTTTTGTTAGAGAACTCAGTACCTTCAATTTTTACAGGATTGCCTAAGATCCACATCTGCAATCAATATGCTGAAAGTCTTAATCACCTGACAAGAAACAGCTTAAATCTCAAACCAAAAGAGAGAAAGCTATAAATGGAAACACCTGAATGGTAAAATATCAATGAAGAGACTATGAAGTGTCAGCATTCTACGATAGAGTGTTGTCAATCTCATTTACCACAGCCTTAAATTTAACAAATGTTACAATTTACATTCAATTCTAGCTTACTCTCAAATTAAATTACTGACTTCTTAAGCTAATTTTTGTCACTCCACAGCTGCTTTACTTTCCACCAATTCATTTTCCGCTAAGAATTGTGTCATAGTGAGCATGGTGAACACCCTAATAACTATCATGACCCTCTTGAGAACCTTATACTTTAGTAAATGTTGTCGAGTTATACTATTTACAAGTTGTGGTCACACAACATGACCTACTAGAATAAATGCTCACACTTGTCTATCATCAAAGAAACACAGTATCATTCCTGATCCTCATATAAGTTTCCTCATAAATTCCATATATAATATAATTCAATTTTGATATCTAGGCAATGGTTTATAGACAGAACAATGTCATCAAATAATTAACTATCGTTCATAAAACAGATATCTATAGTATCAAAACAGAACCATAATAAAAATTTAACACCATAACTATTCACTTCAAGTTTTAACAAATTTGACATTAATTAAAAAACAAATTGAACTCAAGTTACCAATAGTCTACCAGTGACATGTACATATACATTTCCCTGCCTAATCCTCTCATAGGGCCATGGTATGAGCAAGACCATGATCAGTGCCCAAATGAAAGTTGTGAGCATCATTGTCACAAAACATGCGACAATTCTCACACAAGATATCAATGCAACAAACCATCCATCATCATCAACATATTCATATTCAACTCTAGGCTTAACTCCCACTTCTTCCCTCTTCTTCACTGTAATTTTTGGTTCTCCTTTCACATCTGGGGTGTCAAAACTAGTATTGTGTTATATGTATTTTTCGAACTTACTGGATGGGCTGGTAAAAGCCCAATTTAGGCCCAATAACAGTCAACCCGGTCAAGGCCCATCAGACGAGGCCCAGTATCGATTCTAAAGCTAGCAGACTCTTCGGCTCATTCAAGTAAAATCCTCAGCTGACATCAGCAGACTTGTGAACACAGTCAGACAGTAGCTTGCTATGCGAGCTCAAGCTCATAGACCGCCATAGACACATCAGCTCGCTCAGATGCGTAATTAGTACAGTATCTTCCGGAACAGGCAGTTGCCTATTTCAACCATGATTCTCTCTCCGAATATGGTAGTTACCCAATCAAACCATGATTTCCTCATCAGATACGAAAGTCTATTCGAATTCAAACCGAATCAACATCACTCCTGATTTTCTGGAAGCAGTTTCCTGATATTATTCAAACATATTAAGAAGTATAATTAATGTATAATTCTTTTCCTTATTTTTCCTGAGTATTTGGGAAGTGTAATTAATTCAGGATTCTTTTCCTAATTTGCTACAACCAGAATTGTAACACCTCTTTCCCTATAAATAGGGATTAAGATCATTGTAACATCATGAGAGAATAATCAATAATATACTGTCACTCTACAGAATTTAAGAGACAGACAGTCGTGACGTAGGCCAATAATTGTCGAATCACGTAAAAGCTCTGTGTCCCTTGTTTGATTCTCGGTATTTGTCTGTATATTTTCTTGGTATTTGTGCTTTCTCACATTGATTGCAGGTATTGGGTATTGATTACTCGTCGACTGAAATCCAACGTCGACATTTTGGCGCTAGAAGGATGGCCCAAACTGCAATCTTTTTCATCTCAAATCATCGATTTCCGATATGGCAAAGACCAGATCAAACAGGTTCCTTGGAGATGATGAACAAACGGAGAGTCACATGAACCAGTCCCAACAGAACGTCCAGCCCACGCAGGACGCACCCATGCATGTTGCAAGAACGTCCCATGGACAGGCATTGGGCGCCGCGACAGGTATCCCTCATTTGTCTCCCCGTCAGACAGTTCCAATTGCCCCATTAGCCGAAGGGCAGAATGTGCTGATTCAGAGGCAAGAAGCACTGGAGGATACGGTCAGACAACTTACAAAGGTCGTTAATATGTTGGTACAAACTCAAGTACAGAACATGCCCAGGGTTGAGGTTCAGGTACCAAGGCATGTGCCCCAGCAACATGAAGCAATGCAAGTACATGACAGGCTGGCAAGGGAAGTCCCGCAACCTACAGGCTCGGCTCGCTCCTTCAATGCGAGCTCTAGGGCTGGAAGGCACCCTGTTCGGGAAGAAAGGGAGGTCGCGTGCCCAGATAGCCTGGTGGCAAGGAGGAGCCAGGGTGGAAATCTGCAAGCAGAAGTTGGACGCGATAGAGCCAGAGTTGCAGCTCAGCGATTTAATGATGAGCACAGACAGGGAAGATCCTATCAGCCTGACGGTCTGTTCGAAGAAGACGAAAGATATGACCCGGAGCACCCTGCCCCTAGTCATAATCACATGAGGAGGTACGAGCTTCGAGATCCGCAGGTAGAGGAACTCCTTCAGAGGGTCCAGCAGTTGGAGGCACGACCTGGAGCCCCGGAGCAGCGTGGGTACTATGGGGGAAGGACTCTCTTCACAAGGGAGATTGAGACACAGCCTCTCCCCCCGAGGTTCAAGATGTCAAGCATTCAGCAATACAATGGGGACAGTGACCCCTATGACCATCTCGACGCCTTCAACGTTCAGATGGATTTGCAGACAGGAAGTCCGATGGTGAAATGCCGAGTATTCCCAGCTACATTGGGGGATATTCCGAGGATATGGTTCAAGAATCTCCCAGCTCGCAGCATAGGAAGTTGGGAGCAATGCCAACAGAAGTTCGTTGGTCAGTACAGGGCACTAAAAAGACAGCTCGCTCCATCCTGCCACCTAGCTACCATCTTTCAGCATCAGGGTGAGTCATTGAAGGAATACATCACCAGGTTTAGACGCGAGGTCGCTAATGTTGAGCATCCGTCAGATGAGAGTATACTGACAGCGATCTCAGCTGAGCTGCGCAAGGATGGAAAGTTATATGAGAGCATTTACAAGTCCCCAGTGAAGGATCTGGGGGAGTTCTACGAGCGAGCTGCAAAAGAGATCAGGTGGGAAGAGACCTTCGGCCCGAAAAAACAAAATCAGAAGAATGAAGCTGTAACATCCCGATAATTGCTTCCGTATTAATAATATTATTAATTCTAGAATATAATTGCATTAAGTGGGAAAAAAAATTAGTTTATTTATAATTAATATAGTTAATTGTTAGAAAATTTATTTGGAAGTAAATTTTTTTAGGAAAATGATTTAATTAGAATTTTATTTGGAAAAGATTTGATGTTGGAAATTATTATTGGTGAGTTGTTAGTATTGTTTAATAGGAGAGGGGCGTGTGTCAGAATTTTTGGGCCGAAGTGCAATTTTAAAAAGTTTCGGGGTCAAAGTGTAATTTTGAAAAGTATGTTAGTATAAAAAGACAAGAAAAATCTGAAATTCTGCAGCTCGTCTTCTTCCTTTTGCCGACACTGCTGCTGCAACTTCTTTCCAGATTTTTTTTCATTTTCCAAGCCAAAATTTCTTTAGTTTTCTTCCATTTAAGCCCTCCTATATATGTACAATCCCATTTCTTGCAAAAGCCCTCTAAATCTCACGTTATATTTTCGGATCTTAATGGATTAAGTGAGGTAAGGGTTGTTTGGTGATTTTATTTGTGTTCAAATAGATTAATTAGCATGTAAATACATCCATAAGCATGAATAATTAGTAGATTTTGCATTTAATTAAGTTATTTTGGTTTTTATGGTTTTAAAAGTATAAATGTTAAACTTTAGGTGATAAATTAGGGCATGGGGAATCTAGTAAGGGCAAAGAGAAGCTTTGAGCTTCTATTTGGAGGGTTAGGAGCTTGATTATAAGCTCTAAAAGGTTGGTATACAATTGTTTTCGAAATTTAATTTTTTTAGTGGCGAAAATTTATTATTTCGTTTCGTATCTCTACGTTAATATGATTTTTATGTAATGAGTTGTTATTTATGATATGTATGTATTGGTAGGATAACAATGAAAGAGATTTTATGGGTTAAAATCAAGTGAAATACCGTTTTCGTATAAAACCCTCTTTAAATCCGAATTTGAATTAATTAAGGGTTAGGGGTATTTTCATCTTTTTAAACTTATATACGTGTTTAACGAATGATATTAAAGTGATTTGTGACATGACTTTTGAAAACGAAATCAATTTTCGAGAGTTTTACCCCTTAGTCGAAATTGAAGACATAAAGAAAACAAGTGGCATTTTTATCGTTTCGTTTGTATTCACATGCTATTTATATTATGTTGCGATGAGTTGTGTGATTAATGATGGGTTCGAAGAGAAAAAATTCGAAAAACCATCTTTTGAAATCAAGAGGAAATGAGAAACGAATAAAATTGTGTAATAAAGTTTAATTGAAATTCATAATATTCGTTATTAATAAAATTATAGAGAGCCTGAGTAAACCTGCACATTGGTAGGTGGGGATTGGTGTTTGGCATGCCAATAGGATATTATTAGCAGTACTGCGCCGTTACGTTTATATATGATATGATTAACGGACCTTAAGAGGCACCGAGTGTCCGGTCCAGAAATTAAAAGATTGCTAAACTTAGCTCCAGCGGGTAGGCACCGAGTGTCCGATGTCGGAGATAGATATGAAATCCGTACCGATCCATGGTATCGTGACAGCATTTACGAAAGGCTCTTATGATATAATAATACTCGATTATGAATTTGAGTGGAATATATGTTTTTGAAATACATTTTATAAAGTTTTGATTGGTTATTTGAATATATATTATATGGAACGTTATTTGTTTTTATGAAAAGATAATATGTACGTGCTGTGTTTATAAAATCCTATGATTTTGATATGTTATGTTAGTGGGATTTTGTGATTGATATTATTTTATATGTATACCAACTAAGCTATGTTAGCTTAGCGCGTTGGATTTTCCACGCGCAGGTAGTTGATGTGATCTGAGAGTGAGGGTTCGACAAGAAGATCATCCAGTGCGCTTCTAGAGTCACAGCAGAAATTTCAATCCTTTTGGTAGACATTTTGACATGTGCATATTTTTGTTACATTAAAGAAATGTTATGAACTTATATTTTGTATACTTAAATGTATATATATATATAAAACCTTGTAAATTCTAATGTATATAAATTTTGAATTATGTTTTTAAACGTTTTCTCAAAGAGATGGGAAAACTAATCGATGTAGTGCTTTAAAGTATCTGTGTTTACTTTGTTTTGAAAGTATAATTAGAAAATGTTTACTTTGGGTTGAGATTGTGTACTGAAGTGATCTTGAGACGGACGGGGGAGTCCACTGATGGAAGTTGAGAAAGTGGAAAAATATTGAAGTGTTTGTTTGATTATACAGGTTTTATGAAATTTTGGATTTCTCAATAAAACAGAGGAAACTCTGCCGGATTTTCAATAATTATATATATTTTTACTAATTATATTAAAGGAGTAAATGTATTTTCGTAAATAAGTACGGAAAATAATGTAACGTCCTCCGCCTCGGTTATCGGTGCCTGGTACGCCAAGGATCGAGGGGAGGGTGTTACAGAAGCGGGCAGTTCCAGCCAGCCAAAGAGAAGAAGCAATGGCAAGAACGAAGAAGGAAGAAATAGTGGCTCGAGTAACCAGATCGCCAAGAGAACAAGAAGAGAGCCAAGGTATGAGCGACCTCAGCGTCAAGGTCGCCATGAAGGATACAGCGTCCTGACGGCATCACCGGACAGGATTTACGCTGTGGAGAGAAATAAGGAGGATTTTGGGAGGCCCAATCCTATAAGGGCTCCCGTTCATCAAAGGGATCAAAACAAGTTCTGTGCCTCTCATAATGAGGTCAGGCACAGTACTTCAGATTGTTGGGCGTTGAAGAACGTCATTGAGAAATTGATCAGGCGAGGTCGCTTGGGAGACTATGTGGCAAGACCCGCAGACTCGGGACCTCCACAACAACGACCTCACCATCAATAGCCATCACATCAACATCAGCCCCAACGAGCTACCGAACCAGATCACGAACCTGCGGTAAGAACCATTTTTACCATTTATAGTGGCCCCCATATTGCAGGTGACTCCAACAGATCGCATGAGAGATATGTCCGAGAGGCGAATCATTCTTTTCAGCTCAATGGGTCAGAAGGACCTGCAAAAAGGGCAAAGCCAACCTCGGACGAGATTGTCTTTACAGATGAAGATGCAAGAGGAGTGATCTGGCCTCATAACGATGCGCTGGTCGTGCGAGCTAAAATCAGCAATGTGGAAGTTAGACGCATCATGATTGATACTGGAAGCTCGGTGAACGTGATGTATAGGAGTTGTTTTGATCAGATGGGGCTGCGAGCAGAACAAATGGCACCGTCCCCAGAGCCTTTATTCGGATTCACTGGAGATGCTGTAGTACCAGTGGGGCAGATTAAGTTGCCATTGACTCTTGGGGAGGCAGGTCGTCAGGCAACAACTCTGACAAACTTCTTGATCATTGATTGCCCATTAGCATACAATGTGGTCCTCGGGAGACCTGCCATGAACGAGTTGGACGTGGTTACTTCGACCAGAACTCTCACAGTTAAGTTCCTAACTCCTAATGGCATCGGATGTATTCGAGGAGAGCAGCACCTAGCTCGACGCGGCTATGAAGATGCCGTCAAAATGGGTGTAAGAGGAAAAAAGGTGAACGTGGTCTCAGGGGGCGAACCACGAGCTATAACTGAGAAAGGAGTCAGTCTCGACCTAGACCCTCGCGAGGTAGATGCAGACCGAGCTACAGGGCCAGTTGAGGAATTAGAAGATGTACAAGTCAGCGAGGTTGATCCCGAGCGATCCTTGAAGCTGGGAAGAGGATTAGCTCCAGAACTAAGAACCCAGCTCGCTGACTTTCTAAAAGCGAACTTGGATGTATTTGCATGGAATCACGAGGACATGGTGGGAATAGATCCAAAAGTGATGTCTCACAGGCTTAACATTGATCCTCACTTCAAGCCAGTTCGCCAAAAGAGAAGGGCAATGACAGGGGAACGTTACTTAGCACTAAAGGAGGAGGTAGGCAAGCTGCTGGTTAACAAGTTCATCAGGGAAGCTTACTACCCTACCTGGGTCGCCAACCTCGTGCTAGTGAAGAAAAAGAATGAAAAGTGGAGAACTTGCATCGACTTCACTGACCTGAACAAAGCGTGCCCGAAGGACAATTTTCCCCTGCCAAGGATAGACCAGCTCGTGGATGCTACTGTTGGCCACGAGCTCTTGAGCTTCATGGACGCATATTCAGGATATAACCAGATCCCAATGAAACCTGAAGACGAAGAGCACACCTCATTCATGACTGATCGGGGGTTATATTGCTACAAGGTGATGCCCTTCGGTTTAAAAAATGCTGGAGCGACCTACCAACGTTTGGTGAACATGATGTTCGAGGAGCAGATCGGAAAGACCATGGAGGTCTATGTCGATGACATGCTAGTAAAATCCAAGCAGATAGGTGACCATGTTCACGACCTGTGAGAGATGTTTCAGATTCTGATGAGCTACCAGATGAAATTGAATCCGCTCAAGTGTGCATTTGGAGTAGCTTCTGGGAAGTTTCTAGGCTTCATGGTCAACAGTAAAGGAATTGAAGCAAACCCTAAGAAGATCAAAGCATTGATCGACATGAGATCGCCAACCAGGGTGAAAGACGTGCAGAGCCTCAATGGCCAGGTCGCAGCATTGAGCAGGTTCATTTCGAAAGCTACAGACAAGTGTGTCCCTTTCTTTGACATTCTGAAGAAAGCAAAGAGCTTCGAGTGGACTGAATAGTGTGAAATAGCCTTCCAACAGTTGAAGGAATATATGGGGCGAGCTCCACTTCTCTCCAAGTCCAAAGAAGATGAAAAGCTGATCTTATACTTGGGAGTGTCGAAGCAAGCTCTGAGTGCTGCACTTGTGAGGGTAGAAGAAAAGACACAGCTTCTGATGTATTATGTAAGCAAACGGTTACAAGATGCTGAAACCAAGTATTCACAGATGGAGAAACTAGCTTACTGCCTGGTAATTGCATCAAGGAAGCTACGACCTTATTTCCAAGCTCATACAATTGAAGTCCTCACCCAATATCCGTTGAAACAAGTCTTGTAGAAAGCTGACACTTCAGGCCGTTTGTTGAAGTGGGCAGTGGAGCTCGCACAGTTCGATATCCAGTTCAAGTCAAGGACGGCTATCAAAGCTCAGGCTCTGGCAGATTTCATTGCAGAATTTACGGACCTGTAGATGATGAAGCTGAATCTTCTGAAGGTCCAGCATGGGAGCTTTATGTTGATGGATCAGTCAGCGAGCAGAAGGCTGGAGCTGGAATTCTACTGATCAATTCTGAAGGCCACAAAATCCTCTGTGCTCTAAGGTTTGGCTTCCAGGCGACAAACAATAAGGCTGAGTATGAAGCTCTGCTCGCGGGACTGCGTTTGGCTAAGGAGATGCGAGCTGAGCATTTGAAAATCTTCAGTGATTCGCAGCTCGTTGTCGGCCACGTATTGGGGGAATATCAAGCCAGGGGACCAAAAATGGCCCTCTACCTCCAGAAAGTTCATGAGCTGCTAGGTGCATTTCAGAAGTACGAGATGAAACAGATCCCGCGAACTCAGAACTCGCATGCTGATGCACTAGCTCGCCTCGCAACTACACGAGATGCAGATTTCCTTGGGACGATCCCAGTTGAGTTCTACCAGCTCCAAGTAAAGAGGAAAAGAATGTGACGATGGCCATAACCGTACAGCCTAACTCCTGGATGAGCTCGATTCTCAAATATTTGCAAGATGGAAAGCTGCCAAGTGACAAGCTGGAAGCCCGGCGTTTGCGGGCTAGAGCAGCCAGATATTGCATCTATGATGATGCACTGTACAAGAAGGGGTTCTCAGCTCCACTGCTAAGATGCATTGATGGCCCTGAATGTGAAATAGTACTGAGGCAAATACATGAAGGCCACTACGGGAACCACGCTGGGGGGCTGTCTCTAGCTCAGAAGGCACTTCGACAAGGCTTCTACTGGCCCACCATGAGGCAGGACGCCATCAACTTAGTGAAGAAATGCGACAAGTGTCAGAGGTTTGCTCATATTCCGCGAGCTCCACCGGCTTACCTCCAACAGATGGTGAGCCCATGGCCCTTTGCGATTTGGGGGATGGATCTTATTGGATCTCTGCCAATGGTTCGGGGAAGATGCAAACATACGTGGTCGCGGTAGATTACTTCACCAAATAGGCGGAAGCGAAGGAGTTAGCTGAAATCTCCACAACCAAGATTGAGAAGTTTGTGTGGAGCAACATTATTTGCAGATTCGGAGTCCCACAGCAGATCGTGACTGATAATGGGACCCAGTTCGCCAACGACTAGTTTCTTAGGTTCTGCAACGACCTCAAGATCATTAAAAGCTTCTCAGCAGTGGATCATCCACAAGCCAATGGCCAAGTTGAAGCAGTGAACAAGATCATCAAGCAGACCCTGAAGATGAAACTGGAAGCAAAGAAAGGAGCATGGGTAGATGAGCTTCAAAAAGTATTGTGGTCTTACAGAACCACAGCTCGCAGCTCCACTGGCGAGACCCCATTCTCAATGGTGTATGGATCCGAGGCTATGATCCCAGCTGAGTTTGAAGTTACCTCGCAAAGAAGAGCAACCTTCAATCCAAATGACAACGATCAGCTACTTGCAACAAACCTGGACCTGCTTAAGAGCACAGGGAAACGGCCAGGTTAAGGGTAGCTGTCTATCAGCAGAGAATAGCGAGGTACTACAACAAGTATGCTCGGATTCGCAGATTCAATGTGGGAGACTTAGTATTGCGTCTCATTCTGCCTGGAGCCCGCAAGCCAAGTGATGGATCCTTAGGCCCGAACTGGGAAGGACCATATGTTGTCACAGTAAGCTTGGGGAATGGGGCTTATCATTTAGCTAACAATGAAAATGGAGCTGAGGTCCCTCGAGCATGGAATGCCGAACATCTCCGCCCTTATTATCAGTAAAACTTTTTGTAATATGTAATTCAAAATTATTCTAGTTAATGAAAGCTCCATTTCCCCAACTTGTGACTCAATTCATTTCACTAAGGTAAACGGGCTCCGAGCTAAATAGCTCGCCAAAAGAGCCTAAAAAGCAGGCGAGGTGACGACCCCTGCATAGCTCGCTATAAAAATAAAGAGCCTAAAAAGCAAGTGACTAAGTGTCCTTGCATAGCTCGCCAAAAGAGCCTAAAGAGCGAGGTGACGACCCCTGCATAGCTCGCTATAAAAATAAAGAGCCTAAAAAGCAAGTGACTAAGTGTCATTGCATAGCTCGCCAAAAGAGCCTAAAAAGCAGGTGAGGTGACGACCCCTGCATAGCTCGCTATAAAAATAAAGAGCCTAAAAAGCAAGTGACTAAGTGTCCTTGCATAGCTCGCCAAAAGAGCCTAAAAAGCAGGCGAGGTGACGACCCCTGCATAGCTCGCTATAAAAATAAAGAGCCTAAAAAGCAGATGGTCAAGTGCCTCTGCATAGCTCGTCAAAATTTTAACAGTCCAATTACTTGTGCTTACAAAATTTTATTAATTGTTGGATTAAGTAATTGCTTTGATTATTATCAAATTTAGAGTTCGTTGATGATCAGCTCGCAAGGAATATGGTAACTTTAAAGATGAAAAGCATGAAATATGTTATACACAGTAGCTTAAATGCATTCAAACACAGAAGAAATAATGAAAGAAATTTGATTAAGTATAATAGCTGTTTACAATCTTAAAAGAAGAAAAAATACAAGTAAAAAGAAAAGAAAGCAAGTTTTTAATCTCGAGCTGAAGGGTCTGGGTCTGTTGAAGGATCTTCATGTGAAGGAGGTGCGCCAGGGGGATCGAGGTCGATAACTGGCTCAGCTTGAGAGGTCGTGCCAAGAGCTTGCTCTGAAGGAATTGGACCAGCTGAGGACGAGGTAACTCGTGATTTGAAATCCTCAACAGTTTCAAGTCCTATGTCCTCGAAGATAGAAAAATCCATTTCCGGGTGAGACGTCCACAACGTGAAGAGAAAGTCACGACCTGTTCTTTCCTCAGCCTCATCCCTTGCATCTGCAACCTGCACCGCCAATTCTCGAGCAGCCTGCTCTCTGAAGACTGTTAACTCCTCGAAGGCATTATCTGCAAGCTGATTAACGTCTTCAGCATTTTTCTGAATGGCTTCTGCTCGTTTCTTTTCAACCTCGGCTTGCTGAATGGCCTCCGCCACCTGCTGCCTAAGAACCTCAACTCGATGCTCTGCCTCCACGGCACGTTTAGCCGCGGTTTCAGCCTCTTGAGCTCGTTTTGCTCCAGCTTCCTCAACACGTTTGACAACGGCGTCCACTTCTTCAGTACGTTTTTCTGCAGCCTCAGCCCTTAGCACTACAGCATTAGCCCGTTGCTCGGATTCTTCAGCCCGTCGAGCAGCACTTTCTATCTCCCCAGCTCGCTTCTCGGCAGTCTCAGCTCGCTCTGCCGCAGTCTCGACTTGACGATTGAGCACTTCAATTTTATCTTCGGCAGTCGAAGCTCTTTGCTCTGCCAGCTCGGCCCGCTGCTCAGACCGTTTTAGATCTTCCCTTATTTTGAGTAGCTCATCCCTTAGCATGTTGCGCTCATTTTCCATTTTACGAAGAGCTTCCTCAGCTGCCTGCCTTGCAGCATTTGCCTCAGCGATCTGAGCTTTCTGACCCTGTATTCTGCCCGTGGTCAAGCGAGCTATATCATCAGTGGCCGCCTTCAGCTCGAATTCCAGCTTCCTTATTTCATCATTGGTAGCCCTTGTCTCCCTTCTCCGCTTCATTGCAGCAAGGGCGCCCTGGAAATGATGCACAGGTTAAAATCTAGTTAAGTAAGGAAATCAGCAGATGAGGAAAAATAACTTACCAGCATACAATGACGAGCCGTGAACTCGTCCAGATCCTCGCCCTTAAGACACCTATTCTCCAGGACATTCGTATGATTAAGCATAATCGTTGCCCAGCTGTTAAGGAAGGAATTTAAGTATCTTCCTCCAGGACCCAGCTCGATGACTGGTCTGGTTGGCGAAGGAGTTCTTTCACGCTCCGGAATATCACGCTCATCATCATGAGAAGCACCACGTCGCGAAGCAACGGTACGTCTAGTCACATGCCCGCTGGGGCCAGCTCGGGTCGCCTGGGAAGCAACCTTAGGAGGAACACCTCATTTTTCTGGCAGCGAGCTGGAATCTGGAGTCTACTGAAGATCTGAAGAAGCAATAGCCCCAGCAGGCACCTCGCTGGGAACAGCGGATGAGGGAGCAATAGCCTCGACAGGCACTTCGCTGGAGGCAGCGACCACAGGAACTTGGTCCTCGACAGATGGTTTGGAGCGTTTTAAAGGGGCCGCTGGAGTGGCTAAGGCCTCTGCAGGCCGTTTTACTGAAAGAGTCGAGGAGGCGGGAGATGTAGCAGGTCGCTCAGGAGGAGGAGATTTCAAAAGAACAAGTTTCTTCCTGTTGGCTGGAAGTCGCCTAGAGGAAGGAACGGGGGCTGGAGCACGAGCTGGAAATGGCAGTGAGGCGCTTAGAGTAGATGTGTAATGTGGAGAAGAGGGTGAATCAACTTGTACAGCAGGGGCTGTATGGGCTGGATCTGATCCTGTCCGAGCTGGGGCAGGAGCTGGAGAAGTGGTTTTTCGAGATGCACCCTTTGATGGGGTGCGAGCTGAAGACGATTTCGCCTTAGATGAGGTGCGAGCAGAAGCACCTTGAGTAGAAGCCTTCCGAGCTGGGGAAGGTGAGCGAGTTGCACCCGCTGATGGTGAAGAGACTGGTGGCAGAGGTCGGGAAGCAGACGTGTCCCCAACCCGAACTGGAACTTCAAAAACTGAAGGAAGTCTAGGTTTATCACCCATCTTGCCTATGTCCTCCTCGGATCGCAGAAGAAGGGATTCCTTAGGAGGAGCAAGGCCGTAAGCTCTAAGGACCAACATCGTCAAATTTGCTGCTGATGCCTGTGTCCTCTGAGATTGCGAGCTTGTCAAGAGCTCGTTCCTCTTCGCTGCTGAGAGGAGACTCGTCCATTTTCAGCGCTGCACAGCAAATGTTTAAGTAATAATAAAGATACAAAATAAACTCAGCTCGCTAATTTTTCCTTTATGCATACCTGGTTTCAGGACGAAGCTGAAATTTTGGAGATCTGCGAGAGAGGGGCACGAGACGTAAAACCAGCTCGTCTTATACGGCCCAACGTTGGATTTGCCCTTTGCTTCTCCTTTGGGCAAGAAATCTTTGTATTGCGACGGACGGGCTGTGAGATAGTAAATGTCATCCGGTTTCTCTCCTTCTGCTGCACTCAGAGCCTTGAAGGAGTAGAACTACTGTATAATTTTTGGTGTAGGGGGACGAAGGCCGTTTCTGAGGAAGGCCACGGCCAGTGAGGTCAGTTGCGCATAAGAGTTGGGAGTCAACTGGAATGGCGCGAGCTTAACCTTGTTGAGAAATGCGATCAAGTACGGTGGAATGGGGAACCGTAACCCCTGCTCGAAATGTTGAACACTAACAGCGATGAATCCCATGGGTGGATAACATGCATGATTCTGTGAACCAGGTAACAGTGCACGACAACCAAAAGGAATGTGGAATTGAGCGACAAGTCCTTCCACATCAGGACGTTTTAGCGATGAAGGATGACGAGCGAACGTATCCCGAGCTGCTCTTCCCTGTATAGCATGTTTTCGGGCTGCATCATGCTCACGAGCTTCACTGCTTGGAACATTTCCCTTGCGAGCTCCGCTTGAAGACATCTGAACAAGTTAAAAAACCAGATTGAACCAGAAGAAGAAACGCCATGTTCAACAAACTCAAGGCTCAAAATAATGAAGGTACAACAATGGTGGTGAAGCAAAATAAACCTAAAACAGAAAGTTTGAAGAAAAAGATGTCTTACCTTGAATCGTTGATGAGATTGAAAAACGACGAGCAAGGATGATGATTTCGTAAAAGGCAGAAGGTCCTGGTTGCTTGAAAGCTTGAACACTTGATTGCTTTGAGAGAAAATGACAGATGAAAGAAGAAAATGGAAGAGGTTCCATCAGTTTATATAGACAAGCGAGCGTGAACCCCAACCGTCAGATCTTTGAAAAGTGTAACCGTCATAAATCTGACGGTGCAGCGTGAAGCACGGCTTTGGAGATCATGCAGCCGTCAGTTGAAAGACGTGCGCATTAAATACGCGTGTAAAGGACGTGCAGACGTCGCTTCAGTTACCACCTGCATGATCGCCACATGTCGCAACTAAAAAGGTGGAATTTAAAAGTGCACAGAAGCAGTTATGAAGGGTAGCGTGCCAAGGAAGCCAGCTTTTACCAGCAAGCTCAAACTCCCAGCTCGCAGAAGCGAACTGAGAGCTGGGGGGCTAATGTTATATGTATTTTTCGGATTTACTGGATGGGCTGGTAAAAGCCCAATTTAGGCCCAATAACAGTCAACCCGGTCAAGGCCCATCAGACGAGGCCCAGTATCGATTCTAAAGCTAGCAGACTCTTCGGCTCATTCAGGTAAAATCCTCAGCTGACATCAGCAGACTTGTGAACACAGTCAGACCGTAGCTTGCTATGCGAGCTCAAGCTCATAGACCGCCATAGACACATCAGCTCGCTCAGATGCGTAATTAGTACAGTATCTTCCGGAACAGGCAGTTGCCTATTTCAACCATGATTCTCTCTCCGAATATAGTAGTTACCCAATCAAACCATGATTTCCTCATCAGATACGGAAGTCTATTCGAATTCAAACCGAATCAACATCACTTCTGATTTTCTGGAAGCAGTTTCCTGATATTATTCAAACATATTAGGAAGTATAATTAATGTATAATTCTTTTCCTTATTTTTCCTGAGTATTTGGGAAGTGTAATTAATTCAGGATTTTTTTCCTAATTTGCTACAACCAGAATTGTAACACCTCTTTCCCTATAAATAGGGATTAAGATCATTGTAACATCATGAGAGAATAATCAATAATATACTGTCACTCTACAGAATTTAAGAGACAGATAGTCGTGGACGTAGGCCAATAATTGCCGAACCACGTAAAAGCTCCGTGTCCCTCGTTTGATTCTCGGTATTTGTCTGTATATTTTCTTGTTATTTGTGCTTTCTCACATTGATTGCAGGTATTGGGTATTGATTACTCGTCGACTGAAATCCAACGTCGACATATTGAAAAAACTATCAAACCTCCTATTCCTTAGAAATGAACCTCCTCCAGTACCATCCATATTCAAAGTCTATGCAAAATTGAATGAACAGAGATTGCCCTGCATGAAGCAAAACACAAGATAAATGGTAAGAGAAGTAAATTGAATCAAACATAAAAGGAAAACAACCTTGTTTGGCTGCTCATATAGTGAGAAAAAATCAGAACACGAAAAAGAATATATCTTTTTCAAACTTCTTTATCTTCTGGTCAGTTTCTTCACTTTTCTCAGCAACCAAACAAGAACAAATAAGGAAACCAACTTTTACAAAACTGGGGTCTAAAAAGAAAAGATGGAAACCAACCAACCAACAAAATCTACAACATCCAGTTTGGTTGGGTAGAAACTGCAAGAAAATATAAGACACCAGAGAAGAGAAACCACAACCTCAAGTTTTGCTTCCAAAACATATAAAAACGAAGGCAAGGACAAAACTAGTCTCTCAGTCGAGCAAAGCCAAGCAAAAAAGTCAATAAATAGTTTTAGTTGGATAGAGATTGTAATCCATAATAACTTGCTATCTTGTATATTTCCTGGTAACCAAACAAAAACGAAACAGACCAATACCAACCATTTGTTTTGTAAACATTTTGACAGGTACCCCACCAAACCTTTCCAAACAAAAAGATTGTTTGTTGCTATTGGTGTGTTACCTGGATTTTTCTGGAAAAATTTGAAGAGAGGTTCCAGTAGTTGTTGTCAAAGAAGGCAAGTAGTTATTTATATTCTCTTGAGTTTCTCAAGGAAGATAAAATGCAGTAGACCACCAGAACGTGAAGTTGTGCAAGAAGAGAACAAAAAGTCAAGACAACAAGAAAATTAAAAAAAAAAAAAGAGAGAGAGAGAGGGAGCAGTACTGAAACAAAGGACAAAGAGAGAGAAGCGTGAAGGTAAGGAATTTGTGTTGTACAACTTTCTCCGACTTTTAAGTTCTGACTGACTGTGAGTTGGTACATATGGAAGTGTCGAGTCCTTGAAGCAGGGCAGGTCTTAAGGCCAACTCCAATGGAGCACCAAATCAGTGTAACCAATTTGATACAATTTTGGTCTCCAAATGGAGATACCAAAATATAAGTTTCAAGGTAAATATTTGATGTTGATGAACAGTATAACATCAAATTTGGTATTATCCTATTCATCAACACCAAATATTTTCATTCACAATAAATTAATTTATTTAAAAATATATAATAAATTATTATAAAAATATATATCTTTTGAAATGTTTTATTGAGATCTTTAAAATGAGTATAATATTGAATATATTTTAATGTATTTTTAAATTTTTAATAATATTAATTAAAAGATTATGTATAAAATATTCTTTGAAGATGTCATTTATACCAATTTATTGTCAAATACATTAGAGTGTAAAAGAATTTGGTGTTAACACCAAAATGGTGTAAAATTTGGTGTTATACATTGGAGATGACCTTATTAGGTGACCCTAATAAGGTCATCTCCAATGTATAACACCAAATTTTACACCATTTTGGCATCATATTAGTGTCAATATCAAATTTTCTTATTTCAAATTTTTTACACTTCAAAAACTATTCAAAGAATATTTTACATCAAATTAATATAAAAAAATATTTTTAAAAAATAGTCTATATATAATTCCTTAATCAAATTAAGATTTTGCATTAAAAATATTACCCTTTTTATCAACTAATTATTGAAATAAAAAATGTCTGTATACATTAAACAACTGAATAATATTTAATTTTTCAAAAATTTTATTCAAATTCATGTTTAAATGATATGATATATGAGTTGTCTAGATTCTATTAATCATCACATTATCTTATGATTTATAAGATATTGACAACTCATATATCATATCATCTGGGTATGGATTTAAACAAAATTTTTAGGAAGTCTAATATTATTCTAAAAATTTAGTCCATTTTATATTAATATACTATTTATAACACATATTAAAAAATTAAAATATATTAAAATATATTCAATATTACACTTATTTTAAAGATCTTAACAAAATATTTTTAACGGTATATATTTTTTATAATAATTTAATTTATATTTCTAACTATTAATCGAATTAAAAAAATATATTAAATATATAAATAACACAAAGGGAAACAATATTATTGTAGAAGAGCAAAGAGGGGGTATTGTTGGTATTTTAAAAAGTAAATAAATAAAGAGAGGCATAAAATGCAAGACCAAATTTGGTGTTAGATGAACAGTGCAACACCAAATTTGGTGTGATACTGTTCATCCAAGACCAAATTTGGTCTTGGATTTTACAATTTGATGCTCCCATTGGAGCTAATTTTGACACCAAATGGTGCAAAAAAGTGTCACATTAGAGAAGGTCTAAGTCCTGTAAGGCCTTTGCCCAAGAGCCATATTTGTTCAAATTTTGGAGGACCCTAAAATAAATTTATATTTTTTTATTTAAAAATAGTAAAAAAAAAAATTAACAAAAGAGTAAATTTTTATATAAATTATTATTGTGATAAATTAGAATTCTATCTTAAAAAATTAACATTACCTTTCATAAAATAAGAATTTAGTGACCTTACTGGTTGGATGAAGTTACTCATCAATAACAAAGTAAGGATTCTACATCAATATTGATATAGTGTTAATCTTTTTATGAAAAAAATTTAAGTTTGAATGATATAAGAAAAAGAACAAATATAACCATTTTGGATATTCATTATTTTTTATGCTAATGTGTCGATAGATTATCAAAAGTTTAACAAAACAAAAATTATGGTAGAGAATCCTTGTTCTCAATAACAACTCTTAAATTAATTATAAGAGTGATTATTATTGAAAACATTCAAGAATTATTATTAATATATAATTTTACCCAAGTTTGCAAAACCCGAATAATAAATAAGACTTTAAACCGAATAATAAATAAGACTTTAAATGATAGTGCTTTTTCAATAAATGAGAGCTGATTTTTTAAGATATCGTTGTTTTCAATATTTTAGACATAAATGATGTTTATCCTAAAGTAAAATGGTAAAAATATAAGTATCAAGATAATTGGCATTAATTTTTCTTTCAAAATTTTCAACCGTCCAAACAGTATAATTTTAGTTAACATAATTTGGCATAAATTAATTTGAAAATTTCAACAATACAAACGGTAAATTGTAATTAGTATAATTTGGAATTAACTTTTCAAAAAAAAAAGGGAATTAATATATATATAATTTTATCGACAATACCTCTTAAAAGTTAGGACCGAACAATTTTAATTATAGATTAGATCTAATTGACTGGAGAAAGAGAAGACAAAAATGAAAATAAATAATTATATTATGTTAGAGTAATAAAATTCTATAATTCACTTGAATAGATCATTATATTAGAGTAATGAATTAGGAATTTTATTACTCTAATATAATATAATTATTTATTTCCATTTTCGTCTTATATTTTCTATTCATTAGATTTAATTTACTATAGAGATTGTTTAATCCCAACTTTTTTAAAATTATGAGATATTGATGGTAGAATTATTATTATTATTATTATTATTATATACGCATAGTATATTTTCATTTCATAATAACAACGTTATTTCTTTCCTACATTGCAAAACCCTTTTATTATATCAATATTTCTTTTTAATTCTAATTAATTTCAATCAACATTCTCTTCAATTGCAATCCATCTCAATTGTGTTTTCTTGAGGAAAAAAGAATGTAAGTTTCAATTTTTTTTAGTTTAATGCTTCTTTATTATTTTAATTATCCTTTTTTAATTGTTTTTACTATATATATAAGGTAATTGCTTGGTTTTGTTTTCTTGTAGGCATTGTGGAAGATTGGGTGCTACTTCAACTTTATTAAAATTTACTTGTTATAAAAATCAGGTGCTATGTTTCCATTTTATTTTATATAATTTTTTTGTTGTATTTCATCATTTTTTTTTTAATGTCTACTATAAAATACGAATCTAGGTATGAAAAACGAAAAAAAAAAAAAAAAGACGAAGCGGAAGAGTTAGTTCAATCTCAAAAAAATTAAGTGGTAAAAATTTAGCTAGCGAACCAATTGATTCATTTGTCTAGGGCCTCTCTTTGAATAAAGCCGGCTTTGAAGACTTCCTATTTGGTTCCATTTGATGTTTTACCATGTGTTATTAATATTATTATTGTTTTAAAAAATTAATGGTAATGAAACAGGGATCTATTAAAATATCGATTAAAAACCATGCGAGTTTAAATGTTGGCTTTAGACTTCATACATTTCTTTACAATGTGTACGATGAACTTTAACCTTCATTCACTCAAAGGACGATCATTTCTTATATGGTTTGAATATTCACCTTGATTATACACATATAATATATATAATCATACCCATACTTACATTATTATTATTATTATAATATATTTTTTTGCTGTACCAATCCAGGGTACAACCGGAATCAACAGCAATAAGTATTGTGACGCGGTCCGAGAATCACCTCTCAAGAATGAGAGGGATCAACCCATAAAGTTTGGGGGAGCAACCCACAAATAGTAAAGAAAAATTGCCACAAATGTCGCTGCACTTGCTATTAGAAGTAAGGTAAAGGTGATTGCCACTATAACAACTTACCATGCTCTTTTATTATTAGAGTTTAGCTACCTTATCCAATCACTTAGCTTATCCATCAATTACAACCTTTAAATTGACTCCAATAATTATCCTTATAATCAATCCAATAGCTCCAATTAATGAGTAAGGTTAATGATTTGGTTAGGTTGTTAATCCCTTCTTATTATTATTACCTTTTGTTTAAAAAGAAAGTATGTGTTTAATTTAGAGGTGGGCACAAAAACATGGAACCGATCCAAACACCCTGATCTGATCTGATTCATGGGTATTCGGATCCTCACCTGTGAAAACACCATGTTTCACGGATCAGATCGGATCGGAGTATCTAAAACCAATCCAATCCATGAACCCATGAACAGTGGTACATACGTAATTTCATATGCCCTATATAAAGTCCACTTAAGCTAACCCTAACATCCATCTCTCACTTCCTCTCACTCTCATCTTAGCAGTTTGATGAGTCTATTTGCAGCTTTAACTTGATATTTACATGATTGGGTGTTAGTGTTTTAGTGATTTCTATGCTTGTTTGTTGTGTTCTGTTGTTGAGTTACATATTTCACTTACTGATTTTATATATATATATATATATATACGTTATTATTGCTGTGAATAGATGGGGAAAAGTATAAAGAGTGATGAGGAGTCTGAATTTGATATTGATGATGTTAATTCGATTGGAAAAAGTCAAAATCTTGAGATGACAAAAAAAATAGAGAAGACGATAAAGAATAAAAGTAGTCGTAGGCTTTAGTCATATTGTTAGAAGCATTTTGAGTTGTTCGAAACTAAAGAGGGTAGAAGAAGGTCTTGGTGTATATATTGAAATTGAAAGCAGGTGTTCAAACATAGAACCGATCCGATCCGATCCGCAGACTGGGTGTTCGAATCGGATCGATTCCTTCCCCTTGATGGATCATGTTCAGATCTAAAAATGACAATCCGTAAATCTATCATGTTCGGATCGAATCCAGTCGGAAGCAATTCGAACATGGTGTTGCCCACCCCTAGTTTAATTGTTAACAAATTATTCGAATGTTTGATGTGAACTATGGATGTGGGGCCAAAAAGATAGAGAGATAAAGAAGGCATTTTCATTGTTGTTTTTATTATTTCAAATAAAGAGAGAGAATATGCAGACGGGGTGGATGTTTTTCTTTATTATTACTTTTTTTTTATTACTAGGACCAAATTAAAGTATCATTAGGACAATTTAAATAGGACTATAAAGTATTATCTGAATCTCTACTCCCAAAAATAGTAGAGGATAATTCACATAGTGTGAAAAAATTACTTACGAATCTCTATTCTCAAAAGTATGAGAGAGTAACTTACATAACATGGGAAAAGAACCCACATTCAAGTGGGAAGAAACATGCTTTGAACCTGGAATTTGGAAGTGGCTTGGTGAGAGGTGGTCTTATACCATTGAGCTACCTTTACTTAGTGGACATTTTTTCTTTATATAATAATAATAATAATTATTATTATTATTATTATTATTATTATTATTATTATTAAACATTTTTTCGTGTCTCATAAGCTTTAGAATTTTTTAATAGATTGGATGAATTTATAAACATTGATTCTATGAAACCTTAATAATAATAATAATAATAACAATAAAAGCGTAGATGTACTTAAATTATATTTATATAGTCATTCTATCCAGAGTGTTCTTAAATTTTATAAATATAGTCTATAACTAAGTTTTTATTTTTTTTTTATATATTACAAGTACATATACAATTGACAGAACCATCTAATTAGGACTCTATGATACAATCTGGAACTCTATTCTTTACTCTCTACTTCTATAAGGTAGCAAAGAATGACTCATATTAAGTGAAAAAACTGTTCATCAACCGAAAGAACTTCTTAGGATTTTACCCACACACATATGGGCTAAGAGCTCACTTTTTATGGACAATGGTACTTGAACCTTGTCATTTGCTTGAAGAAAAGCGAGCTGAGTGGGAATGGTGCCATTGCAAGCTAAGTGGGAATGGTGTCATTGCACCACTCCACTTGAGAGTACAACCGAGAGTTGTTAAGTTGTTGAATTACGTCCAATGAAAATTATTTTATTTTTTAGCACCTCTTGACCGAAAGAAATAATTTTTATATATTAATAGTTTGCTTAAAGACAATAGATCCTATTATAATAAAATAATGAAAATTAGTTAGTAATTTTAGTTCGTAGAAAGATTATAACTAATACATATAACATTTAAATTGAATATACAATTTGTATAAATAATTAATAATGACAATAATTAATGTTTTATCCAAATATTTGATTAGTTATAATTTGTTGCGATAATTCTATAAAAACATTTTTTTTTAAGAGGAGGTTTTAAATCAGAAGGTTTCTTTGTAATGGGGAAGAATTTTGTTAAGCTATTCCCGGTGATAGTCTAGTTTGTTTGGTCCTCTCGAAACACATTGCTTCATGGCAAAAATTATGTTTCAGTTGAGGATTGTTGGAGTAAAGCTGCACGCTTATTGGTGGAAATCGAACAAGCCCAAAGTGCAATTTTGAATCTACCCAGGTCTATGTCCTTTTCCTCTAAGTGGTCTTCTCCTCCTATTGGCTCTTTCAAAATTAACTTAGATGCAATTGTTGTAAAAGCAAAAAAGAAGGTAAGGACTGGTGTTGTCATTCTGGACCATTTGGGTAGAGTTCATTTGGCTGTAGCTTTTATATTTTATCATTGTGTGGATGTTGAGACTGCAGAAGCAAAAGCAATCCGACTAGGGATGCAATTAGCAGCTGCACACTCTTTCCTTCCATTATACGTGGAGGCTGATGCGCTGCATGTAATTTAGTTGTGTAATGGAGATAATTTCACTAGGCTTGATGTCGGAAATGATATCCATGATATTAAGCATCTGATGTGTGTATATAATACAGGCTTCATTGCTTTTGTGCACAGGAAAGGTAATTAGGTAGCCCACGGTATTGCAAGTTGGGCTTTATTAAGATACACTTCCTCTACAATTTGAAAAAACTCTTTTCCTGTATGGCTATTGAATCTGGCAGATCAAGATGTAAATGCCCTGACTGTATCTTCTTCCACCACTCCTTGTGGTATTATTTAATGAAATTATCTCTTTTCTCAAAAAAAAAAAAAGTTGATAAATCATCTCAAGAATCTATAACTTTTTTTTTTAATTACTTAAATGGTAATATGTTACATGGTCAAAAATTAATATGTTAAAATCTATCGAAATTAAATAATTTAAGTGTAATATAAAACTTTACTCCTATAATATTAGAGAGATATTAACTCTAACAATAAGGAAAAATATCTATCTATATATGTAAATGTATATGGTGTATTTCGGTGACAAACATAAAAAGAAAATACATCAACTACTTAAATTATAAGTAATATGTTCAATAATTCACAACTTGAGTGGTTTAAGTTTTGTTAAATTATTTGGTTATTACCTTATTAGGGAGGTTTATGATATAATCATTTATTTAATATTTTGTTAAATTATTTGTTCTTTTAAAAGCTAATATTCGATTTCAAAGTTATTGAAGCCTATTGGAATTAATTGTTGAATGCACGGATTGAAAATTTACTTTCATGATTGAGAGACAATCACCTATATTTCTATTGTAACTAGTATATATTTCTATGCCAATTCATTACATTTATTTAAAAGAAATAACAATGATATCAATACTATTTCCCAAAAAAAAAAAAATAACAATGATATCAAATACAAACGTAAAAAACATTTTAATGAAAGTTTTAAGTTTTTCTTAAAAACAAAAAAGACAGTTTTTTGGTCTTGATCAAATTAAAATAAATAAACATTTCAATAAAATAAAATAAATAAATAAAAAGTAAAATGAAAGCAATGTACATTGTCATTGTCTCTTTGATGATTCAATCAGTCATGAAAAGACGTGATTTGATTAATTGATTCCATGCCACGAGAAAACAATTGCAAATACTATTGCATAAAAGTTTGCACTATTTTTTTGCCCCATGTTACACGTTGATGTCACGTTACAACATTAAAAAAAAACGTGACATATTGTCCTTCTTGTCATTAAATTATAAGGAAATTTTTTCATTTAAAAATCTAAACTTCAAATCAATATTATTTTGTGAATGGCAGTTGGCACTGTGCTGTCCTCGTGCCTGTGGTAACATGGTTCATGGTTCTGACACCCAACTATCCAAAAAAAAAAAAGTAACAGTTTTCCCATTTTTCTATTTGATTCTCCTTATTCTCATATGGGTGTTTCCCTTATTATCACTGTATAGATAGATCCCTCCAATATTAGAATAACACACTGGATCACATTATCAGTATTTTTATTCATGTAGGTTTCGATAATCTCCTGAGCAAACTCAGTCCTAAAAAAAAAAAAAATTCAACATTATTTTGATTTTAAATGTTTAATCACTAAATATGAATCGATAATAAAATTCTCTTTTAACGGGTCAAACTCTCCAAAATTTGAATAGTTTTATCATAGATAATATTTTAAAAAATAAAATAAATATTTAAGTCATTAAATAATGAACTTTATACAAGTTAATTATTTAACAAAATTTAAATTTTACATTATTATATTTCATTTCCAGATTACTATATTATAACACATACTTGTCAATTAAATCTCAATTATATTTGATTATACGAAAAGTAACATTACAATAATCAAAATAATGTATTTATAAGATTGGTTAAAATAATATACTTGATTAATGCTTGTTGACTAGTTTTATTTTTGATGTGTGTATTGAGTCACGTATAGACATCATGCTTTTCTAGGCGTTATGAAATTCTTCTTAATTTAATCTCCGTATATAGAATTTTGATATAATCGGTTCTTTTAATATATTTAAGAATGCTCTTGTGGGAGTAAAGGTCCAGCATATTATAAAAAAAAATTTCTAAATCATACATGTAATGTTCCATCAGTTACAAATTACTTTGTATTAACACATATTTAAAAAAAAAATTATTCATATTTTAGTTGATTTAAAAATATGATAAGTGTATCGTGAAATCAAAATGGAATCTTTAATTTTTCTGGCATTTTTTTTTACTCTTATATTGTGAGAAGACCTATTTAAGAATTTGACTTTTATTATCATCAAAAATAGATTTTGAGAGGAAAAAGAGAGAGAGAGAGAGAGAGAGAGAAGGAGAGAGGGAAAATAAAGTTACAATCATTAGAATTAGAATAATACTGTTTTGTTCAAATTGATGCACAAATGATATAACATCTTTGCAAATATAACTAATCCACTAAAATTTAATTGGTTAGTCTTCTTATTTTTTAGAATATCACATCATTTCAACACCAAATTTGGGCAAAGTAAAATCACTATTATTATTAGAATTAAGTCTTTACTATTCCCACTAACTCTCAATTGCCTATATTATGCGTGTAAGTGAAGTTTAATTTCCAATCCACTTCATTGAGAAAATAACATAAATTATTTTTGGACTTAGATTATGAATTTATTACTAAATTTTAGAAAACATGTTATATATTTATATCTGTGCACGTTTATATATATATAAAGCTATTGTGTTAAAAATAAGCCACCTAAAAAAGTTGACCTTAATCCCATAATTTAATTTAAAGATTTATTATTAAAATATCTTTATATCAAATTACTTAAAAAGGCATAACTATCTAATTAAAAACCAAATTTACTTTTTGCATCCATATAGCATACAAACAATAAAAATTAAAAAATAAATAATAAAAACCCTAGTATTTCTTGAAAAATATAAGTCCAGTTTTTTACTTCTTTCACATTCCAAGTTTGAATACTTTTCTTAGCCATCAAAAGTTTGAATGCTTTTCTTAGTCAGCATAAATAGTAATTGTTATCCATAGATACCGATGGGTCTCTATTATCTATGAATTTTATTCTCTTACATTGAGAGTAAATATTATTGGTACTATAGAAGTAATGATTCCTAATAAATTTTTATCTCGTTATATATACACGGACGTACGTATATATAGTATTTTTAAAATGAAAATTTTCAAGATTAATTAATTAAATTCATCTACTATATTATCTTTCTTAAAATAAATATCTCTATTATTAATTCAAATATAATAGATAAATTTGATTTGTTGGTTCTTACTTTAAATGATGAGAAAATTCTTATTTTAAAAACACTATATATATATATATATATATATATGAAAGAGTTTTTGTTCTTGTATTTTTATCTAATATGGTTAGTTAGAGTGGTGAGATTCTATAGTAAAAGAGTTGTTGTGGGTATATTTTGAACTGCATAAATGAGCTAGTAAAAGCTCAATAAACTGACCCAGACGGTTGATCCAATAGACAAAACTCAGGATTCAAGAAACGGATCCAGCTCTCAGCTCTCAACTTGTTAATGAGCTCTTAGCTCTCAACTCGCTATACATCTAGCTCGCATGAATGAACTCTCAACTCTCAGCTCTCAGATATCAGGTCTCAGCTCTTAGATATCAAGTCTCAGCTCTCAGATCTTAGGTCTCATCTCTCAGATCTCAGGTCATAAGGCTACCTTCTGTTCAGTTCTAGAAACAAGATTGATGTGACAGCTCATCGAGCTGGTGTAAGATAAGATCTCTGCAAACCCGGATTCAAAGATGATTGATATATCAAAGCAGTTGTTGAAATATTGGAGTAGTTGAAATGTAATAAAATGCTCTGACAGAATGGTTGATGTAATAATTCATTTTTTAACGTGTACGACACTCAATTGTAAACATTCTTCTATAAATAGGAGTGAAATCCTTTGTAAATGGGAGAGAGCTCATTTTTTAGTGATATAGTTACTCTATCAAAATATATTCAGAGTGGCTCGTGGACGTAGACACCATTGCCGAACCACATAAAAATCTTTTTGCACTCTTTGTTCTTCCTCTCTTCTCTTTCATTTTTAGTTGCTTTTATCTGTTGTTATTTGCTTATTACTCTCACATTCGCAGTCTTTCACTTTTAATTGCTTTTATTGCATCCATCTATTTTTTGTTGTTGTTCTGGTGTATTTTCTGTTCTTCCTCTTGCACTCCTTTTTGTTTTCTATTTTGTTTCTCATTAATTGAAGATATTGGATCTAGAATCTTCGATCGACCGAAAATCAACGTCAACAAGAGTCATCAACATATGGACTATGCCACATGTGTTGGTGAGTTGAGTCACCTAGTTGTATTGTCTATATGTAAAAATAAATAAATAAATAAAAAAATAAAAAAAATCAAATGATATGACATGTAAATTGTTAAAATTCTATTAATTATTACATCATCTCAGGATTTATACGATGTTGACTATTTACATGCCACATCATTTAAATATGAATTTAGATAAGATATTTGAGAGACCTAGTATTACTTTTACCGTTTAAATAACGCTAGGCTTCCCAATTGTTTAAATTCATGCTAAAATAATGTGGCATATGAATTATTAATATTAATTATTATATTATCTCATTATTTATCAAATATTAACAATTCATATGTCATATCATTTGGATATGAATTTAGATAAAATATTTAAAAAATCTAACATTACTCTTTCAATTATCTCTTTTTTCTTTTACTCGGTAGTTTACTCTTCTTGGTTCTCGGCAGCCAAACAAAAACTGTGTATTGTGATGAACATCGTTATATGTTAAACTATAATCTAGAAACATATGTTAACTTGGACCACATGAATTTTAAGATTTAATAATTTATTATATCTACCAAAGCTATCATTCTCAAGTAATCTACTGTTGTCTTTTGAGCATTTATTATAGTAAATTGGACTTTTTTTTTCTTTTTTTGAAAACATAGTCAATTGTTTATCATGCTCGAAGTAATCTATTGTTGTCTTTTGACCATTTATTATAGTCAATTGTGGAAAAAACAGACTTTCCAGGTTTGATATTCTTACTCTAAAAAAAAGATCCTGTGAGCGACATTTTTATTTTTGATTTAAAGCGTGTTTTGCATTCATTTTAGTGGGCTGCGGGCCTCATGTGTTGCCCACGTTTATAAACTATAAAAATATAAGTTTTTTTGCTAATTTATTGTTTAAATAACTTTATGTAAATCATTTTCTTAAAAAAAAAAAAAAAAAAAAACCCTTGAATTGGTTATAATAAATCTTGTGTTTTATTTGCTACATATTCTATGTGTGCAAGTTGAAACAGGATTTTAAAAAGGTATTGAAAATCCCTTATCTAGGTCAATTTATGAAAAAAAAATAATGACTAAAGTAATTTTTTATTATTTAAAAAAAAAAGTAATTTATTATTAACAGTTTAGCATTCATTATACTCATGAAGAAAAAAGATTTTCAATTTTATTTGTCTCATTTTGAACGAAAGATTCCATAATCGTAATTTTTCTTATTGATTTTAGTTGGCTTCGCATTCATTTAGTGGGTGATGAACATTCCAAAACTATAATTATATAATAATCCGTTGTTAAATTTGTCACATAGTATACATACATAGGGAGGCTGAAACAGGATGTTAGAACTAAATCGAAATTCCCTTTAAATCTGTCTACAACAAAATTAAGATTTGAAATTTAATTATAGCATAATAATGATTATTTAGAAAGGTCATAACTAATTCTTGAATCTTATGGTTGTGGTGGATGATAACTACAAGTTATTTTGATCATGTTACACCAAAAAAAATCATAAATAATTGTCAAACTTATCGCTTGTCTTGAATTGACCTAGACAAAAGGAGTTCCATTGGAGTGGATTCTTGTTTCAATCTCTATCGATGTGACATAACACGTGTAATAGTGCTTCCAAAAAAAAAAGGTGTAATAGTACAAATTTATGGATTATAAAATTCAATGACACATGTCACTAACTAAATGAATGCCAAATTAATATCATTATTCCCCTCAACAAAGGTAACTATTTGGATTGGATTTCCGCATAATTTTTTGAATCTACCAATTTTTTTTATTTATTACACATATAAATCATGAGTGTCATAACTCGTCAAATACTCTTGATCAGGTTCTCTAAAATATGATCTAAAATTAGAGCTCTTAAAAATGAGAGGAAAAATCCACGTCGTATAGAAAAATTACTCTCAACTCAAGGCTCTTAATGTATATCAAACTATAAATGTCTGGCTTAAATGGGCTACACTCTATAGGCTTAGTTGCACCAGCCATTTGCTTGGATCTACTAATTAGTTTTGCTATAGTTGTTCTTTTACTTTTACTATAAAAATAGATATTATGGACAAATTAATATCATTATTTTAATTCGTAGCCAAAATATAGAGTGCAAAAGTAGAAAGCTCTTGAATTCATATATGTATTTTTGTAGCTTTAAAATCCTCCTAATTCCTGTGTCAAAAAAAAAAAAAAAGCCTAATTCCTCTTTGAACTTCTATAATGCTTTCTTACTCTGTATAAATAGAGCGAATAACAGTGTCTTCTCTGATTTCCTTGCACAGGTAACCATGGAATTAACTTGTTTCAAGAAAAACCACGTTGGGAATTCACTTGAAAATGAACCCATCTTTATGAGAATGGCAAGGTTTGATTCATATATTTATGCATCCACTCGACTCATTTCCAAGATATTATAAATGAAATATGTGATCAAGAAATTATGTTGTAATATTAGATCACATCAAAAGTGATTCTTTAACTGAAAATGATATATTTAAAAGAAAAAAATAAGATTTTTTTTATTTTTATTTTTATTTGCAACTACTCTGAATTAAAAAAACATACTAGTACTGTATCATCACCGTGACTCACTAAACACTAAAACTACATATTAAGGACGCAACGCTTCTTTGTACAAAAGATATAAAATTATTCAAGAGAATTAGTAGTAAGATACAGTCAGTGGGGCTGCCAATATACAAAATGGGATTCAACAATAATTATTGTTGAGTTTAAGCAGGGAGTAAAGACCACAAATAAGAGGTTACTTATCTATAACTTGGAACTAGTTTAATCTGTACCTTCCTACAAAAGAGGCTTCTGAGACTCTGGGAGGTTCTTGACATATATGTCATGCACCAATTTTATGTAATCGTCGATCTTGTCAGCGGTCCAGTCGCTGGTACTTATCGGAGGAAGATACTTCACACTTACTGGCGCTGGACGGACATGTAAGCTGCCATTCTTCCATGCTCGATGAGTACCGGAAAGGACTATTGGAACTATTGGAAGACGGGATTGCAGTGCCAAATGAACAAAACCCTGAAATGAAATAGTTTTAATATAAAGCATAAACAAGAGATGCAAGGAAGAGCTATAGATCAAGCATCTATACGAAGTTTACAGATAACTAGCTATGAAAGAGACAGACTGATCATAAAGTTATGTTGCCTAATGAGATAGAGCATTATGCCTCATGTTTGTTCCTTTATTATAACTGCAATACAATGACATGATATATATACCATCCACACGATATCTTCCTTGACTTTTCAGCAAAAAAGTCATGGAAACAAAAATTTTGTCAATGTTTAATTCAACTCAAGATCTGCATCCAATTGGGTGCACAAGACAACTGCTAGAAACTGGATGATCCTAGCAGGCTGCAGAAGAACTCTATAACTAACTATTATTCTCAGTAATCAGTACTAAAACAAAACTCGAACGAGAGGCCTATAATATCACCCCCTTGATTATTATATTAATCTGCTAAATATTTTAAGCATACATTTCAAAGTATATGGTGCAGAATATTATATGAACATCACCTTTTTAAAGGGAAGTAATCGTCCATCTTTGGATCTAGTACCCTCAGGAAAAATGAGCAAAGATAGGTTGTTCTTCACAATTGTCTGAGCTGCCTGAACATGAGAAAGAGGAACAAGTTAAGACCATAAAAGAAATGTCAAACAGACGGTGCAGCCATGCAGAGACGACAAAACGACACCTCTTTCATAGATTGAATGGCTGCAGCAGGGTTGGAGCGGTCTATGCGGATATTTTTGGCCAAAACATAGAGTTGTCCAAATAGAGGGTACCATATGATCTGTGCAAAATCAAAATTTCACTTTATTAGTGTAACTCAAGTTCTGAGTCTATATGTTCATTCTACTGTACTTAATAAACTAGCATTAGACAGTATTTATGGTTAAAAGCAGGTGCTTGACATGTTCATTTCCACCACATAATTCCACAGAAGCATAGATGTAACTAATTAATCTGAAGGCATTCAGGAACCACATAAATCAAAGGAAAAAAAGATTTAATGCTTAATCTTAAAGCATTCATGATACCTCTTTCTTTGCAATGCCAACGGTGCCAGTGGGAGTCAACCATATTATAAGGAAGATGTCTATAGGAGATGCGTGATTACTAATATATATCGCCTTTTTGTTAGAGAACTCGGTACCTTCAATTTTTATAGGATTGCCTAAGATCCACATCTGCAATCAATATGCTGAAAGTATTAATCACCCGATAAGAAACAGCTTCAATCTCAAACCGAAAAAGAGGAAGCTATAAATGGAAACGCCTGATTGATAAAATGTCAACAAAGAGACTATGAAGCGTCAGCATTCTACCATAGAGTGTTGTTAACCTCATTTACCAAAGCCTTAAATTTAACATACGTTACAATTTACATTCAAATTCCAGCTTACTCTCAAATTAAATTACTGACTTCTTAAGCTAATTTGTGTAACTCCACAGCTGCTTTACTTTCCACCGATTCATTTTCAGCTAAGAATTGTGTCATAGTGAGGGTGGTGAACACAGACAACAGCATACCTTAAGCAAGACTTGCAGTATAAGAGGAAAAACAATGAAGAGTTACTCAACCTTAATTATATTCTTCCAAATAACTATCATGACCCTCTTGAGAACCTCATACTTTAATACTATATACGTTATAGAGTTATATTATTCACAAGTTGTGGTCACACAACATGACCTCCTAGAATAAATGCTCACACTTGTCTATAATCAAAGAAACAAGGTATCATTCCTGATCCTCATATAAGTCTTCTCATAAATTACATATATAATATAATTCAATTTTGAAATCTAGGCAATGGTTTATAGATAGATCGATGTCATCGAATAATTAACTACCATTCATAAAACAGATATCTATGGCAGCAAAACAGAACCATAATAAAAATTCAACACCATAATTATTCACTTCAAGTTTTAACAAATGTTGACATTAATAAAAACAAATTGAACTCAACTTACCAATAGTCTGCCAGTGACATGTCCACAAACATTTCCCTGCCTAATCCTCTCATAGGGCCATGGTATGAGCAAGACCATGACCAATGTCCAAGTAAAAACTGTGAGCATCATTGTCACAAAACATGCGACAATTTTCACACAAGAAATCAATGCAGCAAACCATCCATCATCATCAACATATTCATGTTCAACTCCAGGCTTAACTCCCTCTTCTTCCCTCTCCTTCACTGTAATTTTTGGTGCTCCTTTCACATCTGGGGTGTCAAAACTAGTATTGAAAAAACTATCAAACCTATTCCTTAGAAATGAACCACCTCCAGTACCATCCATATTCAAAGTCTATGCAAAATTAAATGAACAGAGATTGCCCTGCATGAAGCAAAACACAAGACAAATGGTAAGAGAAGTAAATTGAATCAAATATGAAAGGAAAACAATCTTGTTTGGCTGCTCATATAGTGGGAAAAAATCAGAACACGAAAAAGATTATATCTTTTTCAAACTTCTTTATTTTCTGATCGGTTTCTTCACTTTTCTCAGCAACCAAACAAGACCAAGTAAGGAAACCAACTTTTACAAACTGGGGTCTAAAAAGAAAAGATGGAAACCAACCAACCAACAAAATCTACAGCATCCTGTTTGGTTGGCTAGAAACTGCAAGAAAATATAAGACACCAGAGAAGAGAAACCACAACCTCAAGTTTTGCTTCCAAAACATGTAAAAACAAAAGCCAGGACAAAACTAGTCTCTCAGTTGAGCAAAGCCACACAAAAAAAGTAAATAAATGGTTTTAGTTGGATAGAGTTTGTAATCCATAATAACTTGCTATCTTGTATTTTTCTTGGTAACCAAACAAAAACTAGACAAACCAATACCAAGCATTAGTTTTGTGAACATTCTGACAGGTACCCCACCAAACCTTCCAAACAAAAAGATTGTTTGTTGCTATTAGTGTGTTACCTGGATTTTTCTGGGACAATTTGAAGGGACGTTCTCGCAGTTGTTGTCAAAGAAGGCAAACAGTTATTATATCCTCTTCAGTTTCCAAAGGAAGACAAAATGCAGTAGACCACCAGAATCTGCAGTTGTGCAAGAAGAGGACAAAAGGTCAAGACAAAAAGAAAATTAAAATATATATATACACTATTGAAACGAAGGACAAAGAGAGAGAAGTGTGGGGGTAAGCAATTTGTATTGTACAACGTTCTCCGACTTAAAGTTGTGATTGATTGTGAGTTGCGACTTGCTACGCATGGAAGTGTCACGTCTTTGAAGCAGGGAAGCTCTTTGGGGATAAGCATCGGAATCTCCGACGTTGACATTCTGTGCACCAAAGTCTACGGTGTCGATATCAAATTTTTTATTTCAAAATTTTTATATTATAATATATTTTATATCAAATTAATGTAAAAAAACATTTTTAAAGTATATTTTATACACATTTTTTTTAACCAAATTAAGTTTTTGCATTAAAAATATTACCATTTTTATCAAGTAATTATTGAAATAAAATTTTTTTTATATACATTAAAAAATTAAATTATGTTTGACTTTTTAAAAATTTTAATTCAAATTGATCTTCAAATAAAGTGATTGTGAGTTATCAAGATTCTATTAATTGTCACATTATTTTATGATTTACAAAATATTGATAACTTACATACAATATCGTTTAGATAAAATTTTTGGAAAGTCCAACACTACTCCAAAAAATTTAGTTTATTTTATATTAATAAACTATTTATAACATATATTAAAATATATTCAATATTACACTCATTTTAAATATTTAACCAAATATTTCTAATGGTATATATTTTTTATAATAATTTAATTTATATTTCTAATTATTAATTGAATTATACAAATATGTTAAATATATAAAGAACACAAAGGGAAACAATATTATTGTAGAAGAGCAAAGAGGGGTATTATTGGTATTTTAAAAAATAAATAAATAAAGAGAGGCACAAAATAGAAGACCAAATTTGGTGTTGGATGAACAGTGCCGCACTATCTTGGATTTTACAATTTGATGCTCCCATTGGAGCTGATTTTGACGCCAAAAGCACCATTTTTTATGTCACTTTGGAGAAGGGTTAAGGCTAGTAAGGCCTTTGCCCAGGACCTATATTGTTCAAATTTTGGAGGACCCTAAAATAAATTTATATATTTTTATTTAAAAGAGTAAATTTTTAAATAAATTATTATTGTAATAAATTAGAATTTTATCTTAAAACTATATAATAATTATTTGGTTATCTTACTGATTGGATGAGGTTATCTATTAATAATAGAATAAAGATTTTCTGTTAATGTTGATATAGTGCTAATAATTTTATGAGAGAAGTTTAAATTTGAATGAGAAAAAATATAACAATCTTAGTTATTCATTATTTCTTATGTTAGTGTGTCAATAGAGTATCAAAAGTTTTACGAAAAAAAGATGATAGAGAATCCTTACTCTCAATAACAACCCTTAGATTTGTTGTAAGGGCGATTATTATTGAAAACATCCTAGAATTGTTATTGATGTGTAATCTTACACAAATTTACAAAACCCAAATAATAAATAAAAGTTTAAATGATAGTGCTTTTTCAATAAATGAGAGTTTATATTTTAAGACATTGTTGTTTTCAATATTTTAGACATAAATGATGTTTATCCTAAAGTAAAATGGTAAAAATATAAGAATCAAGATAATTGGCATTAATTTTGCTTTTAAAATTTTCAATCATCCAAATAGTATGATTTTAGTTAACATAATTTGGCATAAATTAATTTGAAATTTTCAACAATACAAACAGTAAATTGCAATTAGTATAATTTGGAATTAACTTTTCAAAAAAAAATTTGAATTAATATATATATGAGTAATTTTACCGACAGTATCTTCTAACTTTAAAGTTAGAACCAAATAATTTCAATTGTAAATTAAACCTAATTAACAAAAAAAGGGAAGACAAAAATGGAAATAAATAATTATACTATGTTAGAATAATAAAATTATACAATTCACTTTAATAGATCATTATATTAGAGTAATAAATTAGGAATTTTATTATTATAATATAATATAATTATTTATTTCCATTTTCGTCTTATATTTTTCTGTCCATTAGATCTAATTTACAGTTGAAAGATTGTTAGATCCTTAACTTTTTTAAAATTATGAGATACTGAGAATAGAATTATATATATATATATATATATATATATATACATATACGCATAATATATTTTCATTTCATAATAACAACGTTATTTCTTTCCTACATTGCAAAACCTTTTCATTACATCAATATTTCTTTTTAATTCGGTTAATCTCAATCAACATTCTCTTCAATTGCAATCAATCTCAATTGTGTTTCCTTGAGGAAAAAAGAATGTAAGTTTCAATTTATATTTTTTTTAATTTAATGTTTCTTTGTTATTTTAATTATACTTTTTTAATTGTTTTCACTATATATATCAAGTAATTGATTGGTTTTGTTTTCTTATAGTCATTGTGAAAGATTGAGTGCTACTTCAACTTTATTAAAATTTACTTCTTATAAAAACCAGGTACTATTTTTTCATTTTATTTGATATATATTTTTTTGTTGTCTTTCATCATTTTTTTTTTTTTAAATGTCTACTATAAAATACGAAACTGGGTATGAAAAACCAAAGAAAAAGAAAAGAGTGGATGAGTTAGTTCAATCTCAAAAAAATTAAGTGGTAAAAATTTAGCTAGCGAACCAATTGATTCATTTGTCTAGGGCCTCTCTTTGAATAAAGCCGGCTTTGAAGACTTCCTATTTGGTTCCATTTGATGTTTTACCATGTGTTGTTAATGTTATTATTATTGTTTTAAAAAATTAATGGTAATGAAACAGGGATCTATTAAAATATCGATTAAAAACCATGCGAGTTTAAAATGTTTGCTTTAGACTTCATACATGTCTTTACAATGTGTATGATGAAACTTTAACCATTACTCACTCAAAGGATGATAATTTCTTACATGATTTGAATATTCACCATGATTATACACATATAATATATATAATCATACCTATACTTACAATATTATTATTATTATTATTATCATTATTGATCATTTCTTACATGATTTGAATATTCACCATGATTATACACATATAATATATATATCATACCTATACTTACAATATTATTATTATTATTATTATTATCATTATTATTATTTTGCCGCAACCAATCCAAGTACAACCGGGATCAATAGTAATTAGTATTGTGATATATTCTAAGAATCAGCTCTTATGAATGGGAAAGGCTAACCCACAAAGATTGGGGGAGCAGCCCACAAATAGCGAGAGAAAATTGCCACCAATGTGGCTACACTTGCTATAAGAAGTAAGGCAAGGGTGATTGACATAGTGACAACCTACCATGCTCTATTATTATTAGAGTTTAGTTACGTTATTTAATCACTTAGCTTATTTATCAATTGAAGCTCTTAGATTAGTTTCAGTAATCACCCTTATAATCAATCTAAAAGCTCTAATTAACAAATAAGATTAATGGTTGAGTAAAGTTGGTAATCCTTTATTAGTATTATGTTTTGTTTGAAAAGAAAGCCTGTGTTGTATTATATAAAAAAAATGTGTTTATTAATTGACAAATGATTTGGTTGTTTGATGAACTGTGGTTGTGGGGGCCAAAAAGATAGAGATAAAGAAGGTGATTTTCTTTATTATTATTATTTTTTATTTTTGCTACTGAGTCACAGTATTATCAGGATCAACTTAAAAAGGACTCTGAAATACAATCTAAATTTTTACTTCCAAAAGTGAGAAAGGATAATCCATATAGCGTGGAAAAACTACTCACATTCAAGTGGGAGGAAACACGTTTGAACCTAAAATTTGGAAGTGGCTTGGGTAAGGGGTGGTTTTATACCATCGAGCCACCCCTACTTAGCGGACATTTTTCTTTATATAGTATAACAACAACAACAACAACAACAACATTTTTTCGTATCTCATAAGCTTTAGAATTTTTTATTAGATTGGATGAATCTATAAACATTGATTCTATGAAACCCCGATGATAATGATATGACGACGACGATGATGATGATGATAAAGGCATAGATGTACTTTAATTATATTTATATAGTCATTCTATCTAGAGTGTTCTTAAATTTTATAAATATAGTCTACAACTAAGATATATATTTATATTATTATGAGTACATGTACAATTGCTTGTACTACCTGATCAGAATTCTATGATACAATTCGGAACTCCATTCTTTACTTTTTACTCTCAATAAGATAGGAAAAACTGACCCATATTAAGTGAAAATAAGATAGGAAAAAGTGACCCATATTAAGTAGAAAAACTGTCTATCAACTGAAAGAATTTATTAGGAATTGCTCACATACATATGGGCTAAGAGGTCATTTTATGTGGGTAAGGATACTCGAACTTTATCATTTGCTTGGAGAAAAGCGGATTGGGTGGGAATGATGCCATTGCAAGCTGAGTGAGAGTGGTGTCATTGCACCACTTTACTTAAGAGTACCGTTAGGAGTTGTTGGGTAGTGGTATTACATCCAATGAAAATTATTTTATTTTTTAGCACCTCTTTGCTGAAGGAAATAATTTTTATATATTAATAGTTTGCTTAAAGACAATAGATCCTATTATAATAAAATAATGAAAATTAGTTAGTAATTTTAGTCCGTAGAAAGATTATAACTAATCCATATAACACTCAAATTGAATATTTAATCTGTATAAATAATTAATAATGACAATAATTAATGTTTTATTCGAATATTTGATTAGTTATAATTTGTTGCAATAATTCTATAAAAACATTTTTTCTTTTTATTTCAAAGGAGGATTTTAAATCGAAAGGTTCATTTGGCAAATGCTGATGGACCTAATCCGGAAAATATAACAAAAGAAAGTTAATGAACTAAAACTGCTCCATCAACAATAGTTGTGGAATTTTATATTATAACTTAAATGAGGCTGTGGATTTTTTGTTTTTTATTTTTTGAAAACTAGAGGCTGTGGATTTGACTTTAGTGCTTTCAACTTTCAACAACTCATTAATTTAATATAATATTTGCCATCAAACATCGTCAACAGACCTTTCTGGAGAAATCTCTATGTTTCTTGATATTCCCGAACATCAAAAGAAATCTGTTTTGTCGCTTGCCAGCTGCTGGCGCGGTTTGTATTGGCGTCAGTTTGACCAACGACGCCAGCTGTCCCTTGCCAATGTAGCAGGGCTTGATGTTGACGAATCTCTCTCCTCCTATGAATCTCTCACCTTATGCCTAGATTGTCCCCATTTACTTTTATGTGAATAGATACTTTTCATATAGGACCAACACTCCAAACTGTATAATTAATGTTTTTACCCCGATAAATTTCGGTGATACTCTGAATCGTTCTCAATCTTAAAAAAAACACTTAATTTTTTTCAAAATCTTAACATTTAAAGCGCCAACTAGTTGTCAATTGACTGCGGGTAGACTGATAGGCCCAGCAGTCACCCATGCCTCCCTTTATAAGGGGGCATGGGTTCGACACCTCTTATATTATTAATATTATAAAATAATATTTATAATAATAATAATTATTATATTATTGATAATTAGTTTTCTACCAATTGTGTGGATCGTCTTCCCATTTTAATATGGGTCTCTCTCTCACCTCCGTATGGATTTCTTCCCCATCTCTGTGTGAATGATTCTCTCCCCAATGGGAGTAACCCCCCGACCGTACCACCAGTATCACATCTCGATTAAAAGTTTCGGATGCCCCCCTAAATTTATTTTGGATACAGTTATTGTACTAAAAAAAAAAGCGCCAACTAGTTGATAAATCATCTCAAGAATCTATAACATTTTTTAATTACTTAATGGTAATATGTTACATGGTCAGAAATTAATATATTGAAATCTATTGAAATTAAATAATTTAAGTGTAATATAAAATTTTACTCTCATAATATTTAACTCTGATGATAAAAAGAAAAATCTACCCATATATGTGAATATGTATGGTGTGTTTCGGTAACAAATATAAAAAAAAATATATATTATTATTAGCTACTTTAATTATAAATAAAATGTTCAATAATTCACAATTTAAGTGGTTTTAATTTTGTTAAATTATTTATTCCCTTCTTAGAGAGGTGTATGATATAATCATTAATTTAATATTTTGTCCAATTATTTATTCTTTTAAAATCTAATATTGAACGATTTTGAAGTTATTAAAACCCATCTGGATCGATTATTAATCACCCAATCATGAAAATTCCATATTTTTATTGTAAATAATATATATCTCGCCAATTTAGTACATTTATTTAAAAGAAATAACAACGATATCGACACTATTTCAAAAAAAAAAAAAAGAAAAAAAAAAAACCAATGATATCAATACAAACGTAAGCAACATTTTAATGAAAGTTTTATTTGTTTTTCTTTAAAAAAAAATACAGTTTTTTGGTCTTGATCAAATTAAAATAAATAAATAAAAACTAAAAAGAAAGCGAAGTACATTGTCATTGTCTCATTGATGATTTGAATAAGTCATGAAAAGACATGATTTGATTAATTGATTCCATGCCACGAGAAAACAATTGCAAATTCTATTACAAAAAGGTTTGTACTGTTTTTTGCCACATGTTACACGTCAACATCACGCTACAACCTGCAAAAAAACGTGACACATTGTCCTTCTTTTCATTAGATTATAAGTACATTTTTCATTTCAAAATCAATATATTTTTTTTTACTAAATCTGATTAAGAGATTACTTAATCCAATCAAAATAGGAATATTAATAATTTGACTCAAATTATTGCTTTTAATGAGAGAAATTTACCCACATAGAGGTAGGAGAGAAGTTCACATGAAGATGAAAGGATAACTTACACATAATAGTGGGAGAGCTGTTATTTTTGTTACTCGAATGTTGAATCCATACTACCAAAGGCATGAGAGTAGCTGACGCCTAAACTAGGGGTGGATATTTCCAACTCAACCTGACTATTTTTTATTAGGTTGGGTTAGATAAAATCTTAATAATAATAATAATAAGGATGAGTTGGGTTGAGTTAAAAAAAAAATTATTCAATCAAATCCGAATTCGATAAACACCTATCCTTAGTTTTAAATCTAAGATTTTCTCTTTTTTTTTAGAAGAATACATGCTAGAGATGAGGATTGAGGACAGTCTTTATGGTGAAATAAATATTTTATTTATAATGATTAAATCTTTATTTGTAATTAATTATTAAGACTATGAGAGATATCAACTAAATCTTTTACGTTTTTGTGGTTAATTAAATCCAACTCGATCAATTCAACCTAATTCAACCCGACTATTATTAGGTTGGGTTGGGAATCTCCCAACCCAACCCAATTGAACTCGAAACCGTCTACTTTAAACTTAAACCAACTATGCCAATTGTCATTGACTTAAAATCTAAACTTCAAATCAATATTATTTTGATTTTAAATGTTTAATCACTCAATATGAATCAACATTAAAATTCTCTTTCAACCAGTCAAACTCTCCAAAATTCGAATAATTTTATTATAGATAATATTCAGAAAAATAAAATAAATATTTAAGTCATTAAATAATGAACTTTATACAAGTTAATTATTTAACAAAATTTAAATTTGCTCTATTATATTTCATTTCAAGATTACTATATTATAAATTTATAATACATATCAATTAGATCCCGATTATATTTGATTATACGAAAAGTAACATCACAATAATCAAAATAATGTATTTAAAAGTCTTTGGCTACTGGTTACTAGCATCGTGGTTAGGCGTCGGCAGCCCCCATCCCTCCCATCATGTATGACATGGGTTTGACACCCACCCGTTAAATCCAAATAATATATATAATAATAATAATATTATTATTATAATAGTTCTTTTACCATTATATTTGGATTGACCTTCCATCCTCGTATAGTCCTTCCCTCACTTTATATGGGTAGATCTCTTCTAATGAGAGCAGTACTCGAATCGTGCCATCAGTATCCTATTTCGGTTGGTCCCGACAGTTCGATCCCAATCTCAGTCTCAGTCCTAAAAATATATATATTTAAAAGATTGATTAAAATAATATGCTGGATTAATGTTTGTTGACTAATTTTATTTTTGATGTCTGAATTGAGTCGCATATAGCGTTATGTTTTTCTAGGTGTTATGAAATTCTTCTTAATTTAATCTCCGTATATAGAATTTTGATATAATCGGTTCTTTTAATATATTTAAGGATGCTCTTGTGGGAGTAAAATTCCAGCATATTATAAGAATAAATTTCTAAATCATACATCTAATGTTCCATTAGTTACAAATTACTTTATATTGACACATATTTAAAAAAAAAAAACTTTAATCATGTTTTAATCGATTATAAAATATGATAAATGTATGGTGAAGTCAAAATGAAATATTTAATTTTTCTAGCATTTTTTTACTCTTATATTGTGAGAAGACCTATTTAATAAGACCTATTTAATAATTTGAGTTTTATTATCATCAAAAATAGATTCTGTGAAAAATAAAAATAGAGGGAAAATTAAGTCGCAATCATCAATTAGAATAATACTGCTTTGTTCAAGTTGATCCACAGATGATATGACATCCTTGCAAATATAACTAACCAACTAAAATTTAATTGGTTAATCTTCTTATTTTTTAGAATATCACATCATTTCGACACCAAATTTAGGCAAAGTAAGGTTACTATTATTATTAGAATTAAGTCTCCACTATTCCTAAAGTGAAGTTTAATTTCCAATCCACTTCATTAAGAAAATGACATAAATTATTTTTGGACTTAGATTATGAATTTATTACTACATTTTAGAAAACATGTTATGTATTTATATCTATGCACGTTTATATATATATTATTTATTATTGTGTTTAAAATAAGCCACCTAAAAAATTTCTCCTTAATCCCATAATTTAATATAAAGATTTATTATTAAAATATCTTTACATCAAATTACTTAAAAAGACATAACTATCTAATAAAAAAGCATCCATATAGCACACAAACAATTAAAAAAAAAAAATAAAAAATAAAACCTAATATTTCTTTAAAAATCTAAGTCCAGTTATTTACTTCTTTCACATTCCAAGTTTGAATATTTTTCTTAGCTATCACAAATTTGAATACTTTTCTGTCCAAAAAGTTTGTTCCACTCTCACAAGTCCAAGAAGTAACAACATTCATTCGAATAGGTCTTCTACATCTACCATATAGACATTTTTCATGATGTTTAGAATGTTTACGATGCCAAGTTCCAAGTTCAAAGGTGTAATAATTTTTTTTTTAAACTTTGCTTGAAGATATCTCGTGTCCGAAGAGAAGAAAATATTGGCCAAATGACCAAACCGAGGTTGGTATTGGTTTCAAGAATATTAAAATAGGATAATGCTAAACAAATAGCAAAAATGAAAAGAGAAATTTGTTCATTTTTGGGCTTTCCATTGATGGGTTTGTTTGCTTGTTTAGATTTCATTAGTGTCAAGATTAATAAAATGAGAAAGAGAGAAAAATTATGGGCTAAATATGATTCATATATTCAACATTAGTTTTGGTACTTTAAGTGGTGTAGAGAGTAATTATCTAAGTTTTAAAATTGAGATGGGTGTGTGGAGTAAATAGGTGTAAGGGGAACCTTTTTTGAATAGCAATAAATAAATAAAAAGGGTACTTTTACTTTATTTTATTGTAAAACTAATTATACAAATTAATTTATCAATATCAAATACTGTTAATATAATTCGGACATTTACTTTTATAACATAGATTGTCGAATCACCATCCAAATATTGATAAAGAGATACATGATCATTCAACAAAGCGTAAATGCATGAGCAAATTTAAAGAAACATTTTAAGTAGTTTTTATTTCAATTTTTTATCAATAATTACCAAAGTAAGATTCATGACTTGTCAAAACTAAATGCTATATGGGCTGTTTGAAATTCGATTCATATAACACTTAAAAAGATATTTATTTCCACACTGGAGAATCAAACCTTTCCATGCCTGTCAGTATATACTTAATATGTATAAAGGGATTCAAATCTCATAACTAATACAAAAGAAAATGCACTAAGTAAGTAATACATTAGTGAATATGCAACATTTGAAGTAATGGATTGATATATTATCAACATTTTAAATCTTTGTAATAGATTTTAAAATGGATTACAATTTATACTATAAAAAAAAATCCTGGATGGACTATTTGAAAAAAAAAAATCCTGAATGAAGTATGACTAGAGGTGGTAAAAATGTCCGATTGGATCTAAATTTAGAGGAACCCAATCTATTTAGGGCGAGTTTTGAGCAAAGAGGGTAAAAAGTAGCGATTTGTTTGGGGTATCCTTAAAACATTTCGGGTTGGGTTTGGACGGGCCAACCCGGACCGATCCGACCCATATCATATTTAGATATGACTAATAAACTTAAAACTGTTATTCCATTTTGACCCCTATAAATTGTCGTATTCTAAAAGAACCCATTTATTTTATAAAAATTTCATATTCTGGAGAGATGTATAATGGATTGATATCTGCCATTGCGGGCTATTCGGAGAGATTTTGTCTCTTTACCACCGCTTCACTCCTCTTCAATGTCAAGCTTCCATTCCACTTTCGTCTTCCCATCATCAAAAATTTGTTCTTTTTATCGTCTTCATTACCAGGTACTCTTTTTTCTCATCAACTTTCAAGTTACAATATACACATGTAGATTATGATTAATATTTTAACTTCTGTGTCTGTTCCTCTTTGTTGCTTGTTTTACTTGTTTTTGCACATGCTTTTAATGTAGTTTTTGCATTTTGGTCTCTGTTTGTTTTTTGGGACGTTGAGGAAGTAGAGAGAAAATGAAGGTTTTTGGTGGGGTGGTGTTGCTTTTGTTAGCAAGTGCCAAGTGTTGATGAATTTGTCACCCCATTTGAGTGAAATGGTGATTTTTAAGTTCAATGAGAGGAGGGTTTTGGTTATATTGGTGTATAGTGAAATAAAAATTTAAACTTGGAAGTTGTATGCATTGTTGTATTGAAATAAACTATCATTGAGAATGCATACTGTTTGAATATGTTTTTTGTTGTTGTTTTGATGAAATATGAATTGTAATGTTTTTTTTTTTTTTTATAAATAATATAAATATATGTGAAGGGACTGGTGAGGTGGAGTAGTTGTTTTGGAGGAAGAGAAGATTAGGAAAGTGAATTGGTTTGAGGTGTTTGTTGGTCGGGTTGTATTGTGATTGTTGTTTTGTATGATATTGGAGGATCGAAATGAGTGTGGTGGGGTTGGATATTGGGAATGAGAACTGTGTTATTGCTGCGGTGAAGCAACGGGGTGTTGATGTGTTGTTGAATGATGAGTCGAATCGTGAGACTCCCGGGATTGTGTGTTTTGGGGAGAAGCAGAGGTTTGTGGGGAGTGCTGGTGCTGCTTCCGCGGTGATGAATCCGAAATCCACGGTATCTCAAGTGAAGAAATTGATTGGTAGGAGATTTAAAGAGCCTGATGTTCAAAATGAGCTAAAAAGGTTACCGTTTGAATCTTGTGAGAGGCCAGATGGTGGCATTTGGATTAAGTTGAAGTACTTGGGTGAGATGCATATGTTTACCCCAGTTCAGATTATGGCGATGCTTTTTGCTCATTTGAGAGATATTACAGAGAAAAATTTGGCATTGCCTGTTGCCGATTGTGTGATTGGGGTTCCATCATACTTTACTGATTTGCAGAGACGCGAGTATTTGAATGCTGCAGTGATAGGTGGGATGAAGCCTCTGAAACTGATACATGACTGTACTGCAACTGCACTTGGTTATGGGATTTACAAAACAGATTTCTCTAATGGAGGAACGACTTATGTTGCATTTGTTGACATAGGACATAGTGATACGCAGGTATCTATTGTATCTTTCAAAGCTGGGCACATGAGGGTACTATCACATGCTTTTGATAGCAGCTTGGGAGGGAGAGACTTTGATGAAGTGTTGTTTAATCATTTTGCTGCTCAGTTCAAGGACCAGTACAAGATAGATGTGTATTCTAATGTCAGGGCCAGCATTAGATTAAGGGCCGCATGTGAGAAGTTGAAGAAGGTTCTCAGTGCAAATGCTGAGGCACCTTTAAATGTCGAGTGTTTGATGGATGAGAAAGATGTGAAAGGTTTTATTAAGAGGGAGGAGTTTGAGAAGCTGGCTTCAGGTTTGTTGGAGAAGATTACAATTCCTTGTAAAAAAGCTTTGGCTGATGCAGGGTTGCATGCGGACAAAATACATTCCGTTGAGATTGTTGGTTCGGGGTCTAGGATACCAGCCATTTCGAAATTGATAAAGTCACTATTCAAGAGAGAACCCAGCCGTACGCTCAATGCAAGCGAGTGCGTGGCACGTGGATGTGCTCTTCAGTGTGCAATACTTAGTCCAGTTTTCCGGGTCAAAGAATATGAGGTATGCTGAAATAATTATCATTCCTTGGCTATTTTGATCAGTCATCTGTACATCCTAGGTTGTTATTTAGAACATAAACATGTTACTTAAAAGACACAATGGCAGTTTCAAATCATGGTCGTGAGAACTACAGCTCATGAAGCTTAATAATTGTTGACAACTTTCAATGTCATTTATATTAATTGCGTCCAATTTAATATCGGTTTTAAGAAGAGAAAGAATCCATAAAATTGAGAAGAGAGGGAAGTAATTCGGGTTGTGGCAACTATATCATAGCTCATACGTCTGCAAGATTTATGGAAACAAAGAATGATAATGTCATACAGTTACTTTGTTTCCGTTCTGGATGAAAACAGAAAAGGAATGTTTAAAGAGTTAACTTACCACTAGTTTATTTTGTTTAAAGAAATCAATAACTTTTTATGCAGGTTCAAGACTCTATTCCTTTCTCTATAGGAATCGCATCAGATGAAGGTCCAGTTTGCACAGCATCAAATCCAAGTGGCATACTGTTTCCTAAAGGTCAACTGATTCCAAGTGTTAAAGTTCTGACATTTCAGCGTAGCAGTTCATTTCATTTGGAAGTATTCTATGCTAATCCGGATGAGTTGCCAGCCGGTGTATCTTCAAAAATTAGTTGCTTCACAGTAAGTGTACTTTAAAGAGAGAACACCTGTCTCTGAGTTGCACATGTTTATAAATACATAAAAGACTTTTCTAGTATCTATGTTGTTTAGTTAATATATCTCGTTTAAGAGATGTGTTGGTATTGTAGATGTGGATGCATATTTCCATGAGTGGATCTCAATGGTTTATAAGTTGATAAAGTATTGCTTATGCAGATTGGCCCATTTCAAGCCTCCCATAATGAAAGCACAAAGGTTAAAGTTAAAGTTAAATTGAACATTCATGGTGTTGTCACTGTTGAGTCAGCTATGGTAAGTTAGAGATTTCATTTTTCTGTCTTCTTGATCTTTCTTTCTCCTTTTTCTGAGGGTGTTTGTTATGCTGTATAAATCTTATTATGGCTTCAGTTAATAGGTCATGTGGATGATTCAGTCACAAAGGACAACACTCACCCAGGAATGGGAAAAAAGAAGTCTAAGGATATCAAATTCAGTTCCCATGCAAAGGATGGGAATGTTGACGAAGACATCAAATCAGCACATCCTTCCGTAAGTTCTTGCCAAACTCATCATTCCTGTTCATAACTCCAGTGTCACATTGGATTATTCGATTCCTACCTTTAGGAAACACTTCTATTAATTCAGTGATTTCAACCTTAAGTCAAAACAACATGACACTGTTTCCATTTATAATTAATAATTCAATTTCTTGCAGAATTTATTTCAGTTTTGTAATATGAGGAGAAGAAGCTTGGTTGGAAAAGATGTTAAATACTTTGTACTTTGTGTTTTCCACAGGCTGATGGTGTGGTGAAAGATAAAACTGGCAGGAGGCTTGAGATACCAGTGAGTGAGAATGTATATGGCGGAATGACTGAAGCTGAACTCAACAAAGCTCAAGAGAAAGAACTTCAGTTGGCCCAACAGGATAGAACCATGGAACAAACAAAAGAGAAGAAAAATGCACTGGAGTCATATGTCTATGAGATGCGGAACAAGGTATAATTTTAAGAGTTAAAAAAATATATGTTGTGTTATCATCTCAAGTTGCAAATATACTAGTTCAGTTGGCGACTTAATGTGCTTTATTACTTGGTATAACGAAATTGGTTTGTACTTGGAATGCATTCTTAATACCTATAATCGGCTGTGATAGATGAATTATTTGACGTACTTAAAAGCATTTGTACCTATGGTCAATTATAATTTTGACATCAACTATGATGTGTGAGAGCTAGACAGTATATGAGTAATTAGTAATCGTACTCTTTAGAGTCACTGCATGAATTTCAGCTTTGATTGACTTGTATTAACAGCACGAGTAATTAGTGAACTAAAATAATGAGATAAATTCAGTTTTGTTTCGTAATTCTATTTATTTGTATTGATATATATGTATGCAAATAGCTTTTCAACACATATCGAAGCTTTGCAACTGAACGGGAGAGAGACAGCATATCTAGAAGTCTACAGGAGACGGAGGAGTGGCTTTATGACGAAGGTGACGATGATACAGCAAATACTTATACCTTAAAGCTGGACGATCTTAAGAAGGTGATTATTTCTTTTCATGATCTCAACTTTTACCTTTTGACCGTTCTTTTCCTTTGTGTGGCATTTTATCGGTTTCTTGTAGTTGGTGGATCCAGTTGAGACTCGGTACAAAGATGGAGAGGCACGGGTGGAAGCTGCAAGAGATTTGCTACAGTCTATTGTGGACTACCGTATGTCTGTTGATTCTCTCCCAACTGAGGAAAAAGAACTGGTACGGCATTCCTTATGTCATATAGACAAATTATAAGTAAGTGTTCGATAAATCTCACAATAATCACCACTTTCAATGTTTCAGATACATAATGAATGCAACAAAGCTGAAGAGTGGCTAAGAGAGAAAAGCCAACAACAAGCTTCCCAACCCAAGAATGCTGATCCAGTGTTATGGTCAAGCGAGATCATGAGCAGGACTGAGGATCTAAAAAAGTAATATTCCATTACTGTTTTATGGAAGTAAATTAGAACAAATGCATATCTAAATTCATTTTCTTATCAAGATCATATAGGTTGTCAATATCATTCATAAATCATAAGCATTAGCCATTAGGAACATGCGTCTTCTAGAAAGCGTTTGTTGTTGTTTCGTTGAGTTTTCCTTTGACCTCACAAGTGCTTCCTCATTGTCCATTTTGTCATTCCCTACTACCCCAGTTATGGATTTTCTTCATTAATCGCTATATAATAATTCAATTGCCATTGTTAACTTCTGAACTACTCGTAATTTCATCTCTAACATTTACTAATTTCTCTCTCGACGTATTTCAGGACATGCAACTATATTTTATCAAGGGCAAAGGCTTCTCCAGCTTCAGAGGACAAGAGTGCGAAGCCACGAGGATAGATGTAATGTGTAGATGCCTCCTAGAAGAGTAGAAATGAATCCAGGGCTTGTTTAGCAGAGCCTGACTGATGATCAAATCAGAATCATTAGAATACACAAACACACACAAGTATATTGTAGTAGTATGAGAAAAACCTGTGTAAATCTCCTTGAAGGTATTTTTTCTAGGACTTGGAAGATGATACCATTTACTCACTAGTCATTACATAGGTTGGTAGTCATTACTTGGTTTTTTATATAGAGAAATAATTTTTGTAAAATAAGGAATTCAAAAGCCCAAGTGTTCCTGGAAAAATCAGTTTCATTGAATAGACAAATTCCCGTTTTCAAGATTTTTTTTTAATATAATTACATCCGTTGAAATTAAACATTACATAATTATTCGTAAGTATATATTTGACATCAAGCTTGCATTTGTAACTATAAGTAATTTTTACCATGTTCTTTTTGTTTTCTTAAATTAAATTAAATTAAAGCTTATTTTTTGTAAAAAAAATAACTAAATCCAAGTTTTGGGTGGTGGTGGTGGTTTAATTGGTTGCTTAAAACTATGCATTATAGAGTAGATGGTTGTTGATGTAGTGACACTCAGCTTATGTGAGTTTGATCAATTTTGATCAGATATTCATGATTCGATCTGTATCTGGGGTCTTTAAAGACAATTTTTTCACACAATGTGAACCTTTTCTTTAGTTTTTGGGAACTTCAATTTCAACTCACGCCTCAAAGATTTTAATCAAGAGTGTCTAACAAAATTATATAGTATGTAAGATATTGTGAGATATGTAATGAAAAAAAAAAAAAACTATGCATTATAGGGGTTAGATAAGCATGTTTAGGGAGAAGAGCCTATACAAATATACGAGAGACATATACTATAAGTCGTGATCTTAAATGGTTAAAATGTATATGCAAAGCGTTTTGAGGTTTTTTTTGGGTGTTTAGGAGTACCAGTGCAACTGCAAAGGCACCTTATAGAAGATGTTGTGTTTGATAGATGTTAAAGGTGCTACAGGTTCTAAAAAGAGTGAGGAGTTTCGGATGTTAGCTTAATCTTGAAAGGGTTATCACTTTATAATGGACTTAGTCAATAAAAGTTAATGCCAAATGCCAATGACTCAGTTATGAACAAGGAATTATATATTGGTTTTGATAAAAATATTGAGATTCTAAGTTGTTTAACTCCATTTGTCGTCTTGTGTTGACGTTCTATTTGTCGTTATATACCAACTCTCCAGACAATAATTAAAGACTAGGAATCTCCTTTTGTAAAGGTAAAATAATTAAAACATATTTTGTTTTCTTTACTCGATGTAATTATTAGTCTTCAATAATTCAGGACAGCTGAATGTCTCTAAACAAAAGAGATAAACTTTATCTTCTCTATATAAGACTATGATTCCTTTAAGTGGTAATCATTAGTTTTTCATCTAATAAA